>CAXIES010000595.1:0-33383 GCA_964023965.1 Melinopterus prodromus | reverse complement strand
GGATAAACTAGTTGGCCTAGGATTAACTAGTTTTGCTAGGATAAACTAGTTTGGCATAGGATAAACTAGTTTGGCCTAGGATAAACTAGTTTTGCCTAGGATAAACTAGTTTGGCCTAGGATAAACTAGTTTGGCCTAGGATAAAACTAGTTTGGCCTAGGATAACTAGTTTGTCCTAGGATAAACTAGTTTGGCCTAGGATAAACTAGTTTGGCCTAGGGATATACTAGTTTGGCCTAGGATAAACTAGTTTGGCCAAGGATTAAAACTAGTTTGGCCTAGGATAAACTAGTTTTGCCTAGGATAAACTAGTTTGCCCTAGGATAAACTAGTTTGGCATAGGATAAACTAGTTTGGCCTAGGATAAACTAGTTTGCCTAGGATAAACTAGTTTGGCCTAGGATAAACTAGTTTGGCCTAGGATAAACTAGTTTGGCCTAGGATAAACTAGTTTGGCCTAGGATAAACTAGTTTTGCCTAGGATAAGTTAAAAATGACGCACCATCGAAATTTTTTTTCTGTGGTTGGTTCAGCTATTCCCAACAGTTAAAAAATGACGCCACCATCGAAAAATTTTTTCTGTGGTTGGTTCAGCTATTCTCACCAGTTAAAAATGACGCCACCATCGAAAAATTTTTTCTGTGGTTGGTTCAGCTATTCCCACCAGTTTAAAAAATGACGCCACCATCGAAAATTTTTTCTGTGGTTGGTTCAGCTATTCTCACCAGTTAAAAAATGACGCCACCATCGAAAAATTTTTTCTGTGATTGGTTCAGCTATTCCCACCAGTTAAAAAATGACGCCACCATCCAAAATGTTTTCTGTGGTTGGTTCAGCTATTCCCACCAGTTAAAAAATGACGCCACCGTCGGAATTTTTTTCCGACCCTCGAAATTTTTTTTCTGACCGTCGAAATTTTTTATCTGCTGTTAGTTCATCTTTCCCACCGTCGAAATTTTTCTTCTGACCGTCGAAAATTTTTTTCTGCGGTCTAGGATAAACTAGTTTGGCCTAGGATAAACTAGTTTTGCCTAGGATAAACTAGTTTGGCCTAGGATAAACTAGTTTGGCCTAGATAAACTAGTTTGGCCTGGGATAAACTAGTTTTGCCTAGGATAAACTAGTTTGGCCTAAGATAAACTAGTTTGGCCTAGGATAAACTAGTTTGGCCTAGGATAAACTAGTTTGGCCTAGGATAAACTAGTTTTGCCTAGGATAAGTTAAAAAATGACGCCACCATCGAAATTTTTTTTCTGTGGTTGGTTCAGCTATTCCCACCAGTTAAAAAATGACGCCACCATCGAAAAATTTTTTCTGTGGTTGGTTCAGCTATTCCCACCAGTTAAAAAATGACGCCACCATCGAAAAAATTTTTCTGTGGTTGGTTCAGCTATTCTCACCAGTTAAAAATGACGCCACCATCGAAAAATTTTTTCTGTGGTTGGTTCAGTTATCCCACCAGTAAAAAATGACGCCACCATCGAAAATTTTTTCTGTGATTGGTTCAGCTATTCCCTCCAGTTAAAAAGTGACGCCACCATCGAAAAATTTTTTCTGTGGTTGGTTCAGCTATTCCCACCAGTTAAAAAATGACGCCACCATCGCAAAATTTTTTCTGTGATTGGTTCAGCTATTCCCACCAGTTAAAAAGTGACGCCACCATCGAAAATTTTTTTCTGTGGTTGGTTCAGCTATTCCCACCAGTTAAAAAATGACGCCACCATCGAAAAAAATTTTCCGTGATTGGTTCAGCTATTCCCACAAGTTAAAAAGTGACGCCACCATCGAAAATTTTTTCTGTGGTTGGTTCAGCTATTACCACCAGTTAAAAAATGACGCCACCATCAGAAAATTTTTTTCTGTGATTGGTTCAGCTATTCCCTCCAGTTAAAAAGTGACGCCACCATCGAAAATTTTTTTCTGTGGTTGGTTCAGCTATTCTCACCAGTTAAAAAATGTCGCCACCATCGAAACATTTTTTCTGTGGTTGGTTCAGCTATTCCCACCAGTTAAAAAATGACGCCACCATCGAAAGTTTTTTCTGTGGTTGGTTCAGCTATTCCCACCAGTTAAAAAATGACGCCACCATCGAAAAATTTTTTCTGTGGTTGGTTCAGCTATTCCCACCAGTTAAAAAATGACGCCACCATCGAAAAAATTTTTCTGTGGTTGTTCAGCTATTCCCACCAGTTAAAAAATGACGCCACCATCGAAAATTTTTTTCTGTGGTTGGTTACAGCTATTCCCACCAGTTAAAAAATGACGCCACCATCGAAAGTTTTTTCTGTGGTTGGTTCAGCTATTCCACCAGTTAAAAAATGACGCCACCATCGAAAGTTTTTTCTGTGGTTGGTTCAGCTATTCCCACCAGTTAAAAAATGACGCCACCATCGAAAAATTTTTTCTGTGGTTGGTTCAGCTATTCCCACCAGTTAAAAAATGACGCCACCATCGAAAAAATTTTTCTGTGGTTGTTCAGCTATTCCCACCAGTTAAAAAATGACGCCACCATCGAAAATTTTTTTCTTGGTTGGTTCAGCTATTCCCACCAGTTAAAAAATGACGCCACCATCGAAAAATTTTTTCTGTGGTTGGTCCAGCTACTCCCACCAGTTAAAAAATGACGCCACCATCGAAAAATTTTTTCTGTGGTTGGTTCAGCTATTCCCACCAGTTAAAAAATGACGCCACCATCGAAAAATTTTTTCTGTGGTTGGTTCAGCTATTCCCACCAGTTAAAAAATGACGCCACCATCGAAAAATTTTTTCTGTGGTTGGTTCAGTATTCCCACCAGTTAAAAAATGGCGCCACCATCGAAAAAATTTTTCTGTGGTTGGTTCAGCTATTCCCACCATCGAAAAATTTTTTCTGTGGTTGGTTCAGCTATTCCCACCAGTTAAAAAATGACGCCACCATCGAAATTTTTTTTCTGTGGTTGGTTCAGCTATTCCCACCAGTTAAAAAGTGACGCCACCATCGAAAATTTTTTTCTGTGGTTGGTTCAGCTATTCCCACCAGTTAAAAAATGACGCCACCATCGAAAAAAATTTTCCGTGATTGGTTCAGCTATTCCCACAAGTTAAAAAGTGGCGCCACCATCGAAAAATTTTTTCTGTGGTTGGTTCAGCTATTACCACCAGTTAAAAAATGACGCCACCATCGAAAATTTTTTTCTGTGGTTGGTTCAGCTATTCCCACCAGTTAAAAAATGACGCCACCGTCGGAATTTTTTTCTAACCCTCGAAATTTTTTTCTGCGGCCTAGGATAAACTAGTTTGGCCTAGGATAAACTAGTTTTGCCTAGGATAAACTAGTTTGGCCTAAGATAAACTAGTTTGGCCTAGGATAAACTAGTTTTGCCTAGGATAAACTAGTTTGGCCTAGGATAAACTAGTTTGGCCTAGGATAAACTAGTTTGGCCTAGGATAAACTAATTTGGCCTAGGATAAACTAGTTTGGCCTAGGATAAACTAGTTTGGCCTAGGATTAACTAGTTTTGCCTAGGATAAACTAGTTGGGCATAGGATAAACTAGTTTTGCCTAGGATAAACTAGTTTGGCCTAGGATAAACTAGTTTGGCCTAGGATAAACTAGTTTGGCCTAGGATAAACTAGTTTTGCCTAGGATAAACTAGTTTGGCCTAGGATAAACTAGTTTGGCCTAGAATAAACTAGTTTGGCCTAGGATAAACTAGTTTTGACTATTATAAACTAGTTTGGAATAGGATAAACTAGTTTGGCCTAGGATAAACTAGTTTGGCCAAGGATAAACTAGTTTGGCCTACGATAAAATAGTTTGGCCTAGGATAAACTAGTTTGGCTTAGGATAAACTAGTTTGGCCTAGGATAAACTAGTTTAGCCCAGGATAAACTAGTTTTGCGTAGGATAAACTAGTTTGGCCTAGGATAAACTAGTTTGGCCTAGGATAAACTAGTTTGGCCTAGGATAAACCAGTTTGGCCTAGGATAAACTAGTTTGGCCCAGGATAAACTAATTTGGCCTAGGATAAACTAGTTTGGCCTAGGATAAACTAGTTTGGCCTAGGATTAACTAGTTTTGCCTAGGATAAACTAGTTTGGCCTAGGATAAATTAGTTTGGCCTAGGATAAACTAGTTTGGCCTAGGATAAACTAGTTTTGCCTAGGATAAACTAGTTTGTCCTAGGATAAACTTGTTTGGCCTAGGATAAACTAGTTTGGCCTAGGATATACTAGTTTGGCCTAGGATAAACTAGTTTGGCCAAGGATAAACTAGTTTGGCCTAGGATAAACTAGTTTGGCCAAGGATAAACTAGTTTGGCCCAGGATAAACTAATTTGGCCTAGGATAAACTAGTTTGGCCTAGGATAAACTAGTTTGGCCTAGGATTAACTAGTTTTGCCTAGGATAAACTAGTTTGGCCTAGGATAAATTAGTTTGGCCTAGGATAAACTAGTTTGGCCTAGGATAAACTAGTTTTGCCTAGGATAAACTAGTTTGTCCTAGGATAAACTTGTTTGGCCTAGGATAAACTAGTTTGGCCTAGGATATACTAGTTTGGCCTAGGATAAACTAGTTTGGCCAAGGATAAACTAGTTTGGCCTAGGATAAACTAGTTTTGCCTAGGATAAACTAGTTTGGCCTAGGATAAACTAGTTTGGCCTAGGATAAACTAGTTTGGCCTAGGATAAACTAGTTTTGCCTAGGATAAGTTAAAAAATGACGCCACCATCGAAAATTTTTTTCTGTGGTTGGTTCAGCTATTCCCACCAGTTAAAAAATGACGCCACTATCGAAAAATTTTTTCTGTGGTTGGTTCAGCTATTCCCACCAGTTAAAAAATGACGCCACTGGGGAAGAGTATTGTGGAAATAAAACGCTGGTATTCAAGATAATGAGAAGAGAGGAGGACGTTATGACGTTATGAAAAAGTGGACTGTATAAATTGTTTTTTTTATATATATGTGTGTTACTATATCAACTTGAACCTTTTTTCCTTGGTTACGACTAGCCTCCTAAATGGCTTAAAATATATGTATGAATGAACATCAACACGCAGTAACATCCTCCCCCCTATTGAAATATTTATTTCAATATTGAATGAACGAAAGTACAGAGAATGGTCATAAATGAACTTCGTATAAATACCAATAACATTATTCAATCTTTTAAAGAAATTAACGGAAATTAGTTTTCAATTGGTAGAACACTTAATTGTCTAGTAGCGCGTTTAATGATACCCGAATTTGTTTTTATTTCTGCTACTCGCACTATATTGTCACTTCCCGGAATCAAACGCACTACTCTACCCAATGACCACTTGCAAGGAGGTAAATTGTCTTCTTGAATCACTACAAGATCGCCTTGTTTGAGACAGTTTGAACGAGAATGGTTCCATTTTTTTCGTGTTTGAAGTTCAGCCAAATATTCTTTTCTCCATCTGTTCCAAAAATGTTGGACAATTTGCTGAACTCTTTGATATCGAATAAGACGATTGGGATTGATGTTGGCCAGTTCTTCTTCAAAAATTGCTGTTAGGGGTCTTCCAATAAGAAAGTGGCCAGGAGTGAGTGGCGAAAGGTCGTTAGGATCACAACTCATAGGCGAAATTGGGCGAGAATTAAGAATCGCTTCAATTTGTGTTAACAAAGTATAAAATTCTTCGAAAACTAAATTTGCATTTCCTGCAACTCGAATTAAATGATATTTTATGGATTTTATTGCCGATTCCCATAATCCTCCAAAATGAGGTGACCTAGGGGGTATAGTTTTCCACGTAATTTCTTCTTGTGATAAGAAATTATTTACTTTTTCTAAATCATGTGGAGCGAACTTCATCAACTGTTCCAACTTATGTTTTGCACCAATAAAATTACTGGCATTATCAGAAAGGATTGTATTGGGTTTTCCGCGTCTTGAGATAAACCGTCTCAATACCGCGATAAAACAATTTGACGTCAAATCTGTTGCCAACTCTAAGTGCACCGCCTTAGTCGAAAAACATACGAACACACAAATGTAAGCCTTTATTTTTTTGCATCCACGAGTACGTTTGTCATTGATCATAAATGGACCACCGTAATCTACACCAACATGCTGGAACGCAAAAGATGAGTTTATTCTTTCGGAAGGCAAATTACCCATAATAGGATCGATTGCTCTTGGTTTAGCTCTAAAGCATTTCACACAATTTCGAACAATCTGTTTAGTGAGATTTCTACCTGAAATTATCCAATATCGTTGTCTAAGTAGAGATAGCAATAATTGTGAACCGCAATGTAAATGATTTATATGAACTTCTCTCGCGATCATTTCCGATAGACGATGGTTCTTAGGCAAAATTAATTGATGTTTCAGTTCAAAATTAACATTGGCATTTTTTAAACGACCACCAACACGAATTAAATTATCTTTATCTAGAAATGGTTGCAATAAGTTTAAGTTTTTTGGCATATCACCCTTTGTAATCAATTGAATTTCAGTTTTAAATGATTGTTGTTGACATAATTTAATTAATGTTTTGGTTGCATTATTTAATTCTCCAATAGTCAAAAATCCTACCCATTTCTGTGTCGAAAATTTTGAATTATGGATGAATCTTAAAACATAAGCAGTTACTCGGCGTAAAATTCCAAATGTTGAAAGTTTATCAAAGTTGATCAAAAAATCATTTTTAGTTTCAACTAAGCAAAGTTTCTTTTCATGTCTCAACTCTGATAGAAATTCATCTTCGGAGTATGACGTATCATTTGTAATTGGAATCAAATTGTCTTTTAACCATTTAGGTCCGTGCCACCATAAATCACATGTTTTCAAGTAGTCTACGTTACACCCTCGAGTTAAAATATCTGCAGCATTATCGTTGGTAAGAACATGATTCCAATTATTCATATTGGTCAATGCATGTACCTGTGATACCCTGTTTGCAACATAGGTTTTCCATTTTCGATGTTCCCCCTTTATCCAACATAAAACAATAGTTGAATCGCACCAATAGTAAGATTTGTGAATTTGAATTCTAAAAGATTCATGCACTTTATTTACTAATTTCGCTAGCAATACAGCACCACACAGCTCTAAGCGAGGTAATGATACCGAACGTAATGGCGCAACACGCGATTTTGCACACAATAAATGCACTTGAATATCATCATGAGAGTTCCAAGATTTTACATAAACACACGCTGCGTATGCCTTTTGCGATGCGTCGCAAAAACCATGCAATTCTACACGCACTGGAGAATTAAGTAAAACCTTTCTTGGTATTTTTATTTCTTGAATCAATTCTATCTGTGAAATATACTCTATCCAAAATTTCAATAAATCCTTTTCTAAATAGTCGTCCCAATTCATATGTTTCTTCCAAAGGGCTTGCATGAATAGCTTTGCTTTAATATGCATCGGTCCTAATAGATTTAATGGATCATAAATTTTGCTTATAACGGACAATACTTCTCTTTTGGTCACGTTATTGTCTTGCTTGCACCTTGTTGGAATATAATGTAAGTAGTCTTGCTGTGGTTGCCAGAATAAACCGAGTGTTTTATTGGATTCGTTGCTGTCAAGACTAATTACCTTGAATGTGTTTGGATCTGAGTTCTCCATTTCTAACACTTCGTTCTTGTTAGAAATCCATTTTCTTAAGTTGAGCTTCGCCTTTTCCATTATTTCTGTAATTTCCTTTATCAATATTCTCGCTTCGTCTACTGAATTTGTTCCTGAGAGTAAATCGTCAATATAAAAATCTTCATCTATAATTCTAGAGGCTTCCGGGAATTCTAATTGGTTTTCAATGGCTAATTGTTTTAAGCAACGAGTTGCCAAAAATGGTGATGAAGTAAGTCCATAAGTGATAGTATTAAGTTCAAAGCATTTGATAGGTTCTTTATCATTACTTCTCCACAAGATTCGTTGGTATTTTCTATCTTCGGGATTGATGAGTATTTGCCTGTACATTTTTTCGATGTCGGCACTGAAGACGCAATTGTATTTGCGAAATCGAAGTAAAATGTCAAAGAGGTTACTTTGTACTATCGGTCCTTTTAATTGTACATCATTCAAACTCAATCCAGAGCTTGTTGCTGCTGAACCATCGAAAACTGTTCTTAGTTTTGTCGTTGTGCTTGATTCCTTCAGAACCGCATGATGTGGTAGATAATATCCTTGTTTGTGAGATGATTCTGTTTCTTTTGTTTGAGTCATGTGTCCTAACGATTCATATTCCTTCATGAATTCCTTATATCGTTCTGCGAGCTTTTGGTCATGTGCAAGTCTTTTCTCCATAGTGATAAATCTTTTCAACGCACAAGAACGTGATTCTCCAAGTTCTGTCTTATGTTGGTTGAAAGGTATGTCGACCACAAATCGACCATCGTTGTCCTTTGTTGTAGTTTTAATAAAAATTTGTTCACATTCGTTTTCAAGAACCGAATTCGTGTTTTCTTCACCAATTTCTTCTTGATCCCAAAATCTTGTCAACTGATCAGATAGTGCGCAAAAGGAATGTGTCCTTTGTTCTTCTTTTCCTCTAATGCAACCCCCTAAAATAAAACCAAGGTGCGTACGTTGCAAAACAGGCATTCCCCTTCCTAAAAGAAATTTTCCTGTTTGTAAAATTGCCCAGAAAACCGATGATCCTAACAATAAGTCGATTGGTTTACTTCGGTGAAATTCAACATCGGCTAGTTGAATTCCCGTAGGCAATTTTAGACTCTTTAAATCGATTTCTATGATTGGTATGTTGTCCGTTATTTTGTCAAGAACTAAACATTCTATTGTTTGTTCATAGTTGGAGTACAAAGAATGTATTGTCAAGGTAACGACTGAATAAATCTTAGTTTCCTTTGCCCCCAAACCATTTACACATGATTCTATTTTTCTAGACTTTAATTTCAAAAATTCGCATGCCCTTTTTGTAATAAAATTACTCTGAGAACCATTGTCTAATAAAGCACGTAACACTAGACTCTTCTCTGTCTTACCACGAACTTGAACACATACCGTTGACAAGAGAGTTTGACTGGATGAAGTTGCGCCCACTTGACTAGCACAAGAAACAATGTTATTGTTTGTGTTAACATCACAATCATTTACGATGTTGCTACTGACTGTTTGTTTGAATGTACCTTCTCTATGGAGTAATGTATGATGCTTTTTATGACATTTCTGACAAGTTTTGGCTTTACAGTCATAGCTGCTATGTCCTAAACGAAGGCAATTATAGCATAAATTTTTCTGCTTTACAATTTCAATTCTTTGACCTACAGATAGCTGTTTAAAATCGTCACAATAGAAAACGCTATGATTCTTATTGCAAATATAACATTTGTAATACTTATTTTCCGTTGATGCAAAAGAGGTAGTTTTATCTTTGTTACGTTTTGCGTTTTGCAAATCATTTAAATCTTTGTTTTGTATTGACTCTAACAAATTTGCCCGTTGAATTAAAAACTTTATCAATTCATCTAGTGTAGGTAATTTGTTTATTGGGTGCATGGCTTCCCAATCACGTTTCGTGGTGGCATCTAATTTTGCGGTAATCACATAAATCAAAATTGTATCCCATTGATGCACAGGAATTTTTAAAGAATCAAGACAACGAATACTTTTTAATAATGTGTCAGTCATATTGCGCAAATATGAATAATTTTCCTTTAAGATTACAGGAATATCAAATATGGCTTTAATATGAATATTGACTGAAAGAGTTAGATTTTCGTATCTATTCTTTAGCAATTCCCAAGCAACCTTATAATTCTGTTCACTGGCTTCTAGACTTTGAATTACCTTTGATGCATCGCTTTTGAGGCAAGACTTTAAATAATGAAACTTCTGTATATCTGTCAAATTCTGATTGTTGTGCACTAGAAAAGAAAACGTATCTCTAAACTCGGCCCAGGTTTCGTATGTTCCGGAAAACGAAGGTAAGCTTAGAGTCGGCAACCTAATAAACGACTCAGATGTAGAAAACTGATTAAATGCATGTGAAACAGATGTTGAAGTTAGCTTAGGTAATAAGGCTTTTGCCTTTGATATGACTAAACGGTATTGTTGACTAAAATTACTTAATTCGTTATCTATTCTGGCTTTATTTTCTTCACTACTATCAAGAAGTTCGAGTTCCAGCAAATTCTCTTCTACTTCTTTCAAGCAGGGCTCACAAGAGTCTAAATTCATGCGCAAAATTTCAATTTGATCAACTGTAAAAGTATTCAAAAAAGCTTCAAACAAGTTTAATTTAAGTTTACATTGTCTAAGTGACGTTTCGCGTCTCAACTTTTCCTTTTGTTCTTTCTGGCTCATTTTGAAGCGATTCTGTTACCTCAATACCCCAACGCTGTACTTCTGGATCAACCGTGCACACCCTCCTTGATTGGATTGCTGACCTTCTCGTTCACAATCCTTTCGTGGGAATGCTGAATTTCTTTGTCACAGTCCTGTCGATGTCGTAGATCTGCTGCCTTTTTCCTAGATCGCACTCCGCTCGTAAACTGCTGTCTTCCTCCTCGTTTGCACTCCGGTCTGCTCTTATTCCTCGTTCGGACTCCTCTCGTAGGACTGCTGTATTATTCCTTGTTCGCACTCCTCTTGTAGGACTGCTGTCTTATTCCCTATTCGCACTCCTCTCGCAGGACTGCTGTCTTATTCGATCGCTAGTTGGCTTGGTAAATAGGAGAATTACTTGTCCAAAGATCGCATCCACGTATCTCAAATGTCTTCTCTAATGTATAGCCTTAGGTAAACCTAAGCGTCCTGACATCCGGCTCGACGTGCCAAAATGGGGAAGAGTATTGTGGAAATAAAACGCTGGTATTCAAGATAATGAGAAGAGAGGAGGACGTTATGACGTTATGAAAAAGTGGACTGTATAAATTGTTTTTTTTTATATATATGTGTGTTACTATATCAACTTGAACCTTTTTTCCTTGGTTACGACTAGCCTCCTAAATGGCTTAAAATATATGTATGAATGAACATCAACACGCAGTAACAGCCACCATCGCAAAATTTTTTCTGTGATTGGTTCAGCTATTCCCACCAGTTAAAACGTGACGCCACCATCGAAAATTTTTTTCTGTGGTTGGTTCAGCTATTCCCACCAGTTAAAAAATGACGCCACCATCGAAAAAAATTTTCCGTGATTGGTTCAGCTATTCCCACAAGTTAAAAAGTGACGCCACCATCGAAAAATTTTTTCTGTGATTGGTCCAGCTATTCCCTCCAGTTAAAAAGTGACGCCACCATCGAAAAATTTTTTCTGTGGTTGGTTCAGCTATTCCCACCAGTTAAAAAATGACGCCACCATCGCAAAATTTTTTCTGTGATTGGTTCAGCTATTCCCACCAGTTAAAAAGTGACGCCACCATCGAAATTTTTTTTCTGTGGTTGGTTCAGCTATTCCCACCAGTTAAAAAATGACGCCACCGTCGGAATTTTTTTCTAACCCTCGAAATTTTTTTCTGCGGCCTAGGATAAACTAGTTTGGCCTAGGATAAACTAGTTTTGCCTAGGATAAACTAGTTTGGCCTAAGATAAACTAGTTTGGCCTAGGATAAACTAGTTTTGCCTAGGATAAACTAGTTTGGCCTAGGATAAACTAGTTTGGCCTAGGATAAACTAGTTTGACCTAGGATAAACTAATTTGGCCTAGGATAAACTAGTTTGGCCTAGGATAAACTAGTTTGGCCTAGGATTAACTAGTTTTGCCTAGGATAAACTAGTTTGGCATAGGATAAACTAGTTTTGCCTAGGATAAACTAGTTTGGCCTAGGATAAACTAGTTTGGCCTAGGATAAACTAGTTTGGCCTAGGATAAACTAGTTTTGCCTAGGATAAACTAGTTTGGCCTAGGATAAACTAGTTTGGCCTAGAATAAACTAGTTTGGCCTAGGATAAACTAGTTTTGCCTATTATAAACTAGTTTGGAATAGGATAAACTAGTTTGGCCTAGGATAAACTAGTTTGGCCAAGGATAAACTAGTTTAGCCTACGATAAAATAGTTTGGCCTAGGATAAACTAGTTTGGCTTAGGATAAACTAGTTTGGCCTAGGATAAACTAGTTTAGCCCAGGATAAACTAGTTTTGCGTAGGATAGATCCCTCCAGTTAAAAAGTGACGCCACCATCGCAAAATTTTTTCTGTGATTGGTTCAGCTATTCCCACCAGTTAAAAAGTGACGCCACCATCGAAAAATTTTTTCTGTGGTTGGTTCAGCTATTCCCACCAGTTAAAAAATGACGCCACCGTCGGAATTTTTTTCTAACCCTCGAAATTTTTTTCTGCGGCCTAGGATAAACTAGTTTGGCCTAGGATAAACTAGTTTTGCCTAGGATAAACTAGTTTGGCCTAAGATAAACTAGTTTGGCCTAGGATAAACTAGTTTTGCCTAGGATAAACTAGTTTGGCCTAGGATAAACTAGTTTGGCCTAGGATAAACTAGTTTGGCCTAGGATAAACTAATTTGGCCTAGGATAAACTAGTTTGGCCTAGGATAAACTAGTTAGGCCTAGGATTAACTAGTTTGGAATAGGATAAACTAGTTTGGCCTAGGATAAACTAGTTTGGCCAAGGATAAACTAGTTTAGCCTACGATAAAATAGTTTGGCCTAGGATAAACTAGTTTGGCTTAGGATAAACTAGTTTGGCCTAGGATAAACTAGTTTAGCCCAGGATAAACTAGTTTTGCGTAGGATAAACTAGTTTGGCCTAGGATAAACTAGTTTGGCCTAGGATAAACTAGTTTGGCCTAGGATAAACCAGTTTGGCCTAGGATAAACTAGTTTGGCCTAGGATAAACTAGTTTGGCCTAGGATAAACTAGTTTTGCCTAGCATAAGCTAGTTTGGCATAGGATAAACTAGTTTGGCCTAGGATAAACTAGTTTGGCCTAGGATTAACTAGTTTTGCCTAGGATAAACTAGTTTGGCATAGGATAAACTAGTTAGGCCTAGGATAAACTAGTTTTGCCTAGGATAAACTAATTTGGCCTAGGATAAACTAGTTTGTCCTAGGATAAACTAGTTTGGCCTAGGATAAAGTAGTTTGGCCTAGGATAAACTAGTTTGGCCAAGGTTAAACTAGTTTGGCATAGGATAAACTAGTTTGGCCTAGGATAAACTAGTTTGGCCTAGGATAAACTAGTTTGGCCTAGGATAAACTAGTTTGGCCTAGGATAAACTAGTTTGGCCTAGGATAAACTAGTTTTGCCTAGGATAAACTAGTTTGGCCTAGGATAAACTAGTTTGGCCTAGGATAAACTAGTTTTGCCTAGGATAAACTAGTTTGGCCTAGGATAAACTAGTTTGGCCTAGAATAAACTAGTTTGGCCTAGGATAAACTAGTTTTGCCTATTATAAACTAGTTTGGAATAGGATAAACTAGTTTGGTCTAGGATAAACTAGTTTGGCCAAGGATAAACTAGTTTGGCCTACGATAAAATAGTTTGGCCTAGGATAAACTAGTTTGGCTTAGGATAAACTAGTTTGGCCTAGGATAAACTAGTTTAGCCCAGGATAAACTAGTTTTGCGTAGGATAAACTAGTTTGGCCTAGGATAAACTAGTTTGGCCTAGGATAAACTAGTTTGGCCTAGGATAAACCAGTTTGGCCTAGGATAAACTAGTTTGGCCCAGGATAAACTAATTTGGCCTAGGATAAACTAGTTTGGCCTAGGATAAACTAGTTTGGCCTAGGATTAACTAGTTTTGCCTAGGATAAACTAGTTTGGCCTAGGATAAATTAGTTTGGCCTAGGATAAACTAGTTTGGCCTAGGATAAACTAGTTTTGCCTAGGATAAACTAGTTTGTCCTAGGATAAACTTGTTTGGCCTAGGATAAACTAGTTTGGCCTAGGATATACTAGTTTGGCCTAGGATAAACTAGTTTGGCCAAGGATAAACTAGTTTGGCCTAGGATAAACTAGTTTTGCCTAGGATAAACTAGTTTGGCCTAGGATAAACTAGTTTGGCCTAGGATAAACTAGTTTGGCCTAGGATAAACTAGTTTTGCCTAGGATAAGTTAAAAAATGACGCCACCATCGAAAATTTTTTTCTGTGGTTGGTTCAGCTATTCCCACCAGTTAAAAAATGACGCCACCATCGAAATTTTTTTTCTGTGGTTGGTTCAGCTATTCCCACCAGTTAAAAAATGACGCCACCATCGAAAAATTTTTTCTGTGGTTGGTTCAGCTATTCCCACCAGTTAAAAAATGACGCCACCATCGCAAAATTTTTTCTGTGATTGGTTCAGCTATTCCCACCAGTTAAAAAGTGACGCCACCATCGAAAATTTTTTTCTGTGGTTGGTTCAGCTATTCCCACCAGTTAAAAAATGACGCCACCATCGAAAAAAATTTTCCGTGATTGGTTCAGCTATTCCCACAAGTTAAAAAGTGACGCCACCATCGAAAAATTTTTTCTGTGGTTGGTTCAGCTATTACCACCAGTTAAAAAATGACGCCACCATCGAAAAATTTTTTCTGTGATTGGTCCAGCTATTCCCTCCAGTTAAAAAGTGACGCCACCATCGAAAAATTTTTTCTGTGGTTGGTTCAGCTATTCCCACCAGTTAAAAAATGACGCCACCATCGCAAAATTTTTTCTGTGATTGGTTCAGCTATTCCCACCAGTTAAAAAGTGACGCCACCATCGAAAAATTTTTTCTGTGGTTGGTTCAGCTATTCCCACCAGTTAAAAAATGACGCCACCGTCGGAATTTTTTTCTAACCCTCGAAATTTTTTTCTGCGGCCTAGGATAAACTAGTTTGGCCTAGGATAAACTAGTTTTGCCTAGGATAAACTAGTTTGGCCTAAGATAAACTAGTTTGGCCTAGGATAAACTAGTTTTGCCTAGGATAAACTAGTTTGGCCTAGGATAAACTAGTTTGGCCTAGGATAAACTAGTTTGGCCTAGGATAAACTAATTTGGCCTAGGATAAACTAGTTTGGCCTAGGATAAACTAGTTTGGCCTAGGATTAACTAGTTTTGCCTAGGATAAACTAGTTTGGCATAGGATAAACTAGTTTTGCCTAGGATAAACTAGTTTGGCCTAGGATAAACTAGTTTGGCCTAGGATAAACTAGTTTGGCCTAGGATAAACTAGTTTTGCCTAGGATAAACTAGTTTGGCCTAGGATAAACTAGTTTGGCCTAGAATAAACTAGTTTGGCCTAGGATAAACTAGTTTTGCCTATTATAAACTAGTTTGGAATAGGATAAACTAGTTTGGCCTAGGATAAACTAGTTTGGCCAAGGATAAACTAGTTTAGCCTACGATAAAATAGTTTGGCCTAGGATAAACTAGTTTGGCTTAGGATAAACTAGTTTGGCCTAGGATAAACTAGTTTAGCCCAGGATAAACTAGTTTTGCGTAGGATAGATCCCTCCAGTTAAAAAGTGACGCCACCATCGAAAAATTTTTTCTGTGGTTGGTTCAGCTATTCCCACCAGTTAAAAAATGACGCCACCATCGCAAAATTTTTTCTGTGATTGGTTCAGCTATTCCCACCAGTTAAAAAGTGACGCCACCATCGAAAAATTTTTTCTGTGGTTGGTTCAGCTATTCCCACCAGTTAAAAAATGACGCCACCGTCGGAATTTTTTTCTAACCCTCGAAATTTTTTTCTGCGGCCTAGGATAAACTAGTTTGGCCTAGGATAAACTAGTTTTGCCTAGGATAAACTAGTTTGGCCTAAGATAAACTAGTTTGGCCTAGGATAAACTAGTTTTGCCTAGGATAAACTAGTTTGGCCTAGGATAAACTAGTTTGGCCTAGGATAAACTAGTTTGGCCTAGGATAAACTAATTTGGCCTAGGATAAACTAGTTTGGCCTAGGATAAACTAGTTTGGCCTAGGATTAACTAGTTTGGAATAGGATAAACTAGTTTGGCCTAGGATAAACTAGTTTGGCCAAGGATAAACTAGTTTAGTCTACGATAAAATAGTTTGGCCTAGGATAAACTAGTTTGGCTTAGGATAAACTAGTTTGGCCTAGGATAAACTAGTTTAGCCCAGGATAAACTAGTTTTGCGTAGGATAAACTAGTTTGGCCTAGGATAAACTAGTTTGGCCTAGGATAAACTAGTTTGGCCTAGGATAAACCAGTTTGGCCTAGGATAAACTAGTTTGGCCTAGGATAAACTAGTTTGGCCTAGGATAAACTAGTTTTGCCTAGGATAAGCTAGTTTGGCATAGGATAAACTAGTTTGGCCTAGGATAAACTAGTTTGGCCTAGGATTAACTAGTTTTGCCTAGGATAAACTAGTTTGGCATAGGATAAACTAGTTTGGCCTAGGATAAACTAGTTTTGCCTAGGATAAACTAATTTGGCCTAGGATAAACTAGTTTGTCCTAGGATAAACTAGTTTGGCCTAGGATAAAGTAGTTTGGCCTAGGATAAACTAGTTTGGCCAAGGTTAAACTAGTTTGGCATAGGATAAACTAGTTTGGCCTAGGATAAACTAGTTTGGCCTAGGATAAACTAGTTTGGCCTAGGATAAACTAGTTTGGCCTAGGATAAACTAGTTTGGCCTAGGATAAACTAGTTTTGCCTAGGATAAGTTAAAAAATGACGCCACCATCGAAAAATTTTTTTCTGTGGTTGTTCAGCTATTCCCACCAGTTAAAAAATGACGCCACCGTCGGAATTTTTTTCTAACCCTCGAAATTTTTTTCTGCGGCCTAGGATAAACTAGTTTGGCCTAGGATAAACTAGTTTTGCCTAGGATAAACTAGTTTGGCCTAAGATAAACTAGTTTGGCCTAGGATAAACTAGTTTTGCCTAGGATAAACTAGTTTGGCCTAGGATAAACTAGTTTGGCCTAGGATAAACTAGTTTGGCCTAGGATAAACTAGTTTGGCATATGATAAACTAATTTGGCCTAGGCTAAACTAGTTTGGCCTAGGATAAACTAGTTTGGCCTAGGATTAACTAGTTTTGCCTAGGATAAACTAGTTTGGCATAGGATAAACTAGTTTTGCCTAGGATAAACTAGTTTGGCCTAGGATAAACTAGTTTGGCCTAGGATAAACTAGTTTGGCCTAGGATAAACTAGTTTTGCCTAGGATAAACTAATTTGGCCTAGGATAAACTAGTTTGGCCTAGAATAAACTAGTTTGGCCTAGGATAAACTAGTTTTGCCTATTATAAACTAGTTTGGAATAGTATAAACTAGTTTGGCCTACGATAAAATAGTTTGGCCTAGGATAAACTAGTTTGGCTTAGGATAAACTAGTTTGGCCTAGGATAAACTAGTTTAGCCCAGGATAAACTAGTTTTGCGTAGGATAAACTAGTTTGGCCTAGGATAAAATAGTTTGGCCTAGGATAAACTAGTTTGGCTTAGGATAAACTAGTTTGGCCTAGGATAAACTAGTTTAGCCCAGGATAAACTAGTTTTGCGTAGGATAAACTAGTTTGGCCTAGGATAAACTAGTTTGGCCTAGGATAAAATAGTTTGGCCTAGGATAAACTAGTTTGGCTTAGGATAAACCAGTTTGGCCTAGGATAAACTAGTTTTGTCTAGGATAAACTAGTTTGGCCAAGGATAAACTAGTTTGGCTTAGGATAAACTAGTTTGGCCTAGGATAAACTAGTTTGGCTTAGGATAAACTAGTTTGGCCTAGGATAAACTAGTTTAGCCCAGGATAAACTAGTTTTGCGTAGGATAAACTAGTTTGGCCTAGGATAAACTAGTTTGGCCTAGGATAAACTAGTTTGGCCTACGATAAAATAGTTTGGCCTAGGATAAACTAGTTTGGCTTAGGATAAACTAGTTTGGCCTAGGATAAACTAGTTTAGCCCAGGATAAACTAGTTTTGCGTAGGATAAACTAGTTTGGCCTAGGATAAACTAGTTTGGCCTAGGATAAACTAGTTTGGCCTAGGATAAACCAGTTTGGCCTAGGATAAACTAGTTTTGTCTAGGATAAACTAGTTTTGTCTAGGATAAACTAGTTTGGCCAAGGATAAACTAGTTTGGCCTAGGATAAACTAGTTTGGCCTAGGATAAACTAGTTTGGCCTAGGATTAACTAGTTTGCCTAGGATAAACTAGTTTGGCCTAGGATAAACTAGTTTGGCCTAGGATAAACTAGTTTGGCCTAGGATAAACTAGTTTGGCCTAGGATAAACTAGTTTTGCCTAGGATAAACTAGTTTGTCCTAGGATAAACTTGTTTGGCCTAGGATAAACTAGTTTGGCCTAGGATATACCAGTTTGGCCTAGGATAAACTAGTTTGGCCAAGGATAAACTAGTTTGGCCTAGGATAAACTAGTTTGGCCTAGGATAAACTAGTTTGGCCTAGGATAAACTAGTTTTGCCTAGGATAAGTTAAAAAATGACGCCACCATCGAAAATTTTTTTCTGTGGTTGGTTCAGCTATTCCCACCAGTTAAAAAATGACGCCACCATCGAAAATTTTTTTCTGTGGTTGGTTCAGCTATTCCCACCAGTTAAAAAATGACGCCACCATCGAAAAATTTTTTCTGTGGTTGGTTCAGCTATTCCCACCAGTTAAAAAATGACGCCACCATCGCAAAATTTTTTCTGTGATTGCTTCAGCTATTCCCACCAGTTAAAAAGTGACGCCACCATCGAAAATTTTTTTCTGTGGTTGGTTCAGCTATTCCCACCAGTTAAAAAATGACGCCACCATCGAAAAAAATTTTCCGTGATTGGTTCAGCTATTCCCACCAGTTAAAAAATGACGCCACAATCGAAATTTTTTTCTGTGGTTGGTTCAGCTATTCCCACCAGTTAAAAAATGACGCCACAATCGAAATTTTTTTTCTGTGGTTGGTTCAGCTATTCCCACCAGTTAAAAAATGACGCCACCATCGAAAATTTTTTTCTGTGGTTGGTTCAGCTATTCCCACCAGTTAAAGAATGACGCCACCGTCGGAATTTTTTTCTGACCCTCGAAATTTTTTTTTCTGACCGTCGAAATTTTTTTTCTGACCGTCGAAAATTTTTTTCTGCGGCCTAGGATAAACTAGTTTTGCCTAGGATAAACTAGTTTGGCCTAGGATAAACTAGTTTGGCCTAGGATAAACTAGTTTTGCCTAGGATAAACTAGTTTGGCCTAGGATAAACTAGTTTTGCCTAGGATAAGTTAAAAAATGACGCCACCATCGAAAATTTTTTTCTGTGGTTGGTTCAGCTATTCCCACCAGTTAAAAAATGACGCCACCATCGAAAATTTTTTTGTGGTTGGTTCAGCTATTCCCACCAGTTAAAAAATGACGCCACCATCGAAAAATTTTTTCTGTGGTTGGTTCAGCTATTCCCACCAGTTAAAAAATGACGCCACCATCGCAAAATTTTTTCTGTGATTGGTTCAGCTATTCCCACCAGTTAAAAAGTGACGCCACCATCGAAAATTTTTTTCTGTGGTTGGTTCAGCTATTCCCACCAGTTAAAAAATGACGCCACCATCGAAAAAAATTTTCCGTGATTGGTTCAGCTATTCCCACAAGTTAAAAAGTGACGCCACCATCGAAAAATTTTTTCTGTGGTTGGTTCAGCTATTACCACCAGTTAAAAAATGACGCCACCATCGAAAAATTTTTTCTGTGATTGGTTCAGCTATTCCCTCCAGTTAAAAAGTGACGCCACCATCGAAAAATTTTTTCTGTGGTTGGTTCAGCTATTCCCACCAGTTAAAAAATGACGCCACCATCGCAAAATTTTTTCTGTGATTGGTTCAGCTATTCCCACCAGTTAAAAAGTGACGCCACCATCGAAAATTTTTTTCTGTGGTTGGTTCAGCTATTCCCACCAGTTAAAAAATGACGCCACCGTCGGAATTTTTTTCTAACCCTCGAAATTTTTTTCTGCGGCCTAGGATAAACTAGTTTGGCCTAGGATAAACTAGTTTTGCCTAGGATAAACTAGTTTGGCCTAAGATAAACTAGTTTGGCCTAGGATAAACTAGTTTTGCCTAGGATAAACTAGTTTGGCCTAGGATAAACTAGTTTGGCCTAGGATAAACTAGTTTGGCCTAGGATAAACTAATTTGGCCTAGGATAAACTAGTTTGGCCTAGGATAAACTAGTTTGGCATAGGATAAACTAGTTTTGCCTAGGATAAACTAGTTTGGCCTAAGATAAACTAGTTTGGCCTAGGATAAACTAGTTTTGCCTAGGATAAACTAGTTTGGCCTAGGATAAACTAGTTTGGCCTAGGATAAACTAGTTTGGCCTAGGATAAACTAATTTGGCCTAGGATAAACTAGTTTGGCCTAGGATAAACTAGTTTGGCCTAGGAT
The DNA here is from genome assembly GCA_964023965.1 of Melinopterus prodromus. Lineage (NCBI taxonomy): Eukaryota > Metazoa > Arthropoda > Insecta > Coleoptera > Scarabaeidae > Melinopterus > Melinopterus prodromus. Next base: position 13,142 of record CAXIES010000595.1, on the reverse strand, counting down.
TAACTAGTTTGGAATAGGATAAACTAGTTTGGCCTAGGATAAACTAGTTTGGCCAAGGATAAACTAGTTTAGCCTACGATAAAATAGTTTGGCCTAGGATAAACTAGTTTGGCTTAGGATAAACTAGTTTGGCCTAGGATAAACTAGTTTAGCCCAGGATAAACTAGTTTTGCGTAGGATAAACTAGTTTGGCCTAGGATAAACTAGTTTGGCCTAGGATAAACTAGTTTGGCCTAGGATAAACCAGTTTGGCCTAGGATAAACTAGTTTGGCCTAGAATAAACTAGTTTGGCCTAGGATAAACTAGTTTTGCCTAGGATAAGCTAGTTTGGCATAGGATAAACTAGTTTGGCCTAGGATAAACTAGTTTGGCCTAGGATTAACTAGTTTTGCCTAGGATAAACTAGTTTGGCATAGGATAAACTAGTTTGGCCTAGGATAAACTAGTTTTGCCTAGGATAAACTAATTTGGCCTAGGATAAACTAGTTTGTCCTAGGATAAACTAGTTTGGCCTAGGATAAAGTAGTTTGGCCTAGGATAAACTAGTTTGGCCAAGGTTAAACTAGTTTGGCATAGGATAAACTAGTTTGGCCTAGGATAAACTAGTTTGGCCTAGGATAAACTAGTTTGGCCTAGGATAAACTAGTTTGGCCTAGGATAAACTAGTTTGGCCTAGGATAAACTAGTTTTGCCTAGGATAAGTTAAAAAATGACGCCACCATCGAAAAATTTTTTTCTGTGGTTGTTCAGCTATTCCCACCAGTTAAAAAATGACGCCACCGTCGGAATTTTTTTCTAACCCTCGAAATTTTTTTCTGCGGCCTAGGATAAACTAGTTTGGCCTAGGATAAACTAGTTTTGCCTAGGATAAACTAGTTTGGCCTAAGATAAACTAGTTTGGCCTAGGATAAACTAGTTTTGCCTAGGATAAACTAGTTTGGCCTAGGATAAACTAGTTTGGCCTAGGATAAACTAGTTTGGCCTAGGATAAACTAGTTTGGCATATGATAAACTAATTTGGCCTAGGATAAACTAGTTTGGCCTAGGATAAACTAGTTTGGCCTAGGATTAACTAGTTTTGCCTAGGATAAACTAGTTTGGCATAGGATAAACTAGTTTTGCCTAGGATAAACTAGTTTGGCCTAGGATAAACTAGTTTGGCCTAGGATAAACTAGTTTGGCCTAGGATAAACTAGTTTTGCCTAGGATAAACTAATTTGGCCTAGGATAAACTAGTTTGGCCTAGAATAAACTAGTTTGGCCTAGGATAAACTAGTTTTGCCTATTATAAACTAGTTTGGAATAGTATAAACTAGTTTGGCCTACGATAAAATAGTTTGGCCTAGGATAAACTAGTTTGGCTTAGGATAAACTAGTTTGGCCTAGGATAAACTAGTTTAGCCCAGGATAAACTAGTTTTGCGTAGGATAAACTAGTTTGGCCTAGGATAAAATAGTTTGGCCTAGGATAAACTAGTTTGGCTTAGGATAAACTAGTTTGGCCTAGGATAAACTAGTTTAGCCCAGGATAAACTAGTTTTGCGTAGGATAAACTAGTTTGGCCTAGGATAAACTAGTTTGGCCGAGGATAAAATAGTTTGGCCTAGGATAAACTAGTTTGGCTTAGGATAAACCAGTTTGGCCTAGGATAAACTAGTTTTGTCTAGGATAAACTAGTTTGGCCAAGGATAAACTAGTTTGGCCTAGGATAAACTAGTTTGGCCTAGGATAAACTAGTTTGGCTTAGGATAAACTAGTTTGGCCTAGGATAAACTAGTTTAGCCCAGGATAAACTAGTTTTGCGTAGGATAAACTAGTTTGGCCTAGGATAAACTAGTTTGGCCTAGGATAAACTAGTTTGGCCTACGATAAAATAGTTTGGCCTAGGATAAACTAGTTTGGCTTAGGATAAACTAGTTTGGCCTAGGATAAACTAGTTTAGCCCAGGATAAACTAGTTTTGCGTAGGATAAACTAGTTTGGCCTAGGATAAACTAGTTTGGCCTAGGATAAACTAGTTTGGCCTAGGATAAACCAGTTTGGCCTAGGATAAACTAGTTTTGTCTAGGCTAAACTAGTTTTGTCTAGGATAAACTAGTTTGGCCAAGGATAAACTAGTTTGGCCTAGGATAAACTAGTTTGGCCTAGGATAAACTAATTTGGCCTAGGATAAACTAGTTTGGCCTAGGATAAACTAGTTTGGCCTAGGATTAACTAGTTTGCCTAGGATAAACTAGTTTGGCCTAGGATAAACTAGTTTGGCCTAGGATAAACTAGTTTGGCCTAGGATAAACTAGTTTGGCCTAGGATAAACTAGTTTTGCCTAGGATAAACTAGTTTGTCCTAGGATAAACTTGTTTGGCCTAGGATAAACTAGTTTGGCCTAGGATATACTAGTTTGGCCTAGGATAAACTAGTTTGGCCAAGGATAAACTAGTTTGGCCTAGGATAAACTAGTTTGGCCTAGGATAAACTAGTTTGGCCTAGGATAAACTAGTTTTGCCTAGGATAAGTTAAAAAATGACGCCACCATCGAAAATTTTTTTCTGTGGTTGGTTCAGCTATTCCCACCAGTTAAAAAATGACGCCACCATCGAAAATTTTTTTGTGGTTGGTTCAGCTATTCCCACCAGTTAAAAAATGACGCCACCATCGAAAAATTTTTTCTGTGGTTGGTTCAGCTATTCCCACCAGTTAAAAAATGACGCCACCATCGCAAAATTTTTTCTGTGATTGGTTCAGCTATTCCCACCAGTTAAAAAGTGACGCCACCATCGAAAATTTTTTTCTGTGGTTGGTTCAGCTATTCCCACCAGTTAAAAAATGACGCCACCATCGAAAAAAATTTTCCGTGATTGGTTCAGCTATTCCCACAAGTTAAAAAGTGACGCCACCATCGAAAAATTTTTTCTGTGGTTGGTTCAGCTATTACCACCAGTTAAAAAATGACGCCACCATCGAAAAATTTTTTCTGTGATTGGTTCAGCTATTCCCTCCAGTTAAAAAGTGACGCCACCATCGAAAAATTTTTTCTGTGGTTGGTTCAGCTATTCCCACCAGTTAAAAAATGACGCCACCATCGCAAAATTTTTTCTGTGATTGGTTCAGCTATTCCCACCAGTTAAAAAGTGACGCCACCATCGAAAATTTTTTTCTGTGGTTGGTTCAGCTATTCCCACCAGTTAAAAAATGACGCCACCGTCGGAATTTTTTTCTAACCCTCGAAATTTTTTTCTGCGGCCTAGGATAAACTAGTTTGGCCTAGGATAAACTAGTTTGGCCTAAGATAAACTAGTTTGGCCTAGGATAAACTAGTTTTGCCTAGGATAAACTAGTTTGGCCTAGGATAAACTAGTTTGGCCTAGGATAAACTAGTTTGGCCTAGGATAAACTAATTTGGCCTAGGATAAACTAGTTTGGCCTAGGATAAACTAGTTTGGCATAGGATAAACTAGTTTTGCCTAGGATAAACTAGTTTGGCCTAGGATAAACTAGTTTGGCCTAGGATAAACTAGTTTGGCCTAGGATAAACTAGTTTTGCCTAGGATAAACTAGTTTGGCCTAGGATAAACTAGTTTGGCCTAGAATAAACTAGTTTGGCCTAGGATAAACTAGTTTTGCCTATTATAAACTAGTTTGGAATAGGATAAACTAGTTTGGCCTAGGATAAACTAGTTTGGCCAAGGATAAACTAGTTTAGCCTACGATAAAATAGTTTGGCCTAGGATAAACTAGTTTGGCTTAGGATAAACTAGTTTGGCCTAGGATAAACTAGTTTAGCCCAGGATAAACTAGTTTTGCGTAGGATAGATCCCTCCAGTTAAAAAGTGACGCCACCATCGAAAAATTTTTTCTGTGGTTGGTTCAGCTATTCCCACCAGTTAAAAAATGACGCCACCATCGCAAAATTTTTTCTGTGATTGGTTCAGCTATTCCCACCAGTTAAAAAGTGACGCCACCATCGAAAATTTTTTTCTGTGGTTGGTTCAGCTATTCCCACCAGTTAAAAAATGACGCCACCATCGCAAAATTTTTTCTGTGATTGGTTCAGCTATTCCCACCAGTTAAAAAGTGACGCCACCATCGAAAAATTTTTTCTGTGGTTGGTTCAGCTATTCCCACCAGTTAAAAAATGACGCCACCGTCGGAATTTTTTTCTAACCATTGAAATTTTTTTCTGCGGCCTAGTATAAACTAGTTTGGCCTAGGATAAACTAGTTTTGCCTAGGATAAACTAGTTTGGCCTAAGATAAACTAGTTTGGCCTAGGATAAACTAGTTTTGCCTAGGATAAACTAGTTTGGCCTAGGATAAACTAGTTTGGCCTAGGATAAACTAGTTTGGCCTAGGATAAACTAATTTGGCCTAGGATAAACTAGTTTGGCCTAGGATAAACTAGTTTGGCCTAGGATAAACTAGTTTGGCCTAGGATTAACTAGTTTGGAATAGGATAAACTAGTTTGGCCTAGGATAAACTAGTTTGGCCAAGGATAAACTAGTTTAGCCTACGATAAAATAGTTTGGCCTAGGATAAACTAGTTTGGCTTAGGATAAACTAGTTTGGCCTAGGATAAACTAGTTTAGCCCAGGATAAACTAGTTTTGCGTAGGATAAACTAGTTTGGCCTAGGATAAACTAGTTTGGCCTAGGATAAACTAGTTTGGCCTAGGATAAACCAGTTTGGCCTAGGATAAACTAGTTTGGCCTAGGATAAACTAGTTTGGCCTAGGATAAACTAGTTTGGCCTAGGATAAACTAGTTTTGCCTAGGATAAGCTAGTTTGGCATAGGATAAACTAGTTTGGCCTAGGATAAACTAGTTTGGCCTAGGATTAACTAGTTTTGCCTAGGATAAACTAGTTTGGCATAGGATAAACTAGTTTGGCCTAGGATAAACTAGTTTTGCCTAGGATAAACTAATTTGGCCTAGGATAAACTAGTTTGTCCTAGGATAAACTAGTTTGGCCTAGGATAAAGTAGCTTGGCCTAGGATAAACTAGTTTGGCCAAGGTTAAACTAGTTTGGCATAGGATAAACTAGTTTGGCCTAGGATAAACTAGTTTGGCCTAGGATAAACTAGTTTGGCCTAGGATAAACTAGTTTGGCCTAGGATAAACTAGTTTGGCCTAGGATAAACTAGTTTTGCCTAGGATAACTTAAAAAATGACGCCACCATCGAAAAATGTTTTCTGTGGTTGTTCAGCTATTCCCACCAGTTAAAAAATGACGCCACCGTCGGAATTTTTTTCTGCGGCCTAGGATAAACTAGTTTGGCCTAGGATAAACTAGTTTTGCCTAGGATAAACTAGTTTGGCCTAAGATAAACTAGTTTGGCCTAGGATAAACTAGTTTTGCCTAGGATAAACTAGTTTGGCCTAGGATAAACTAGTTTGGCCTAGGATAAACTAGTTTGGCCTAGGATAAACTAGTTTGGCCTATGATAAACTAATTTGGCCTAGGATAAACTAGTTTGGCCTAGGATAAACTAGTTTGGCCTAGGATTAACTAGTTTTGCCTAGGATAAACTAGTTTGGCATAGGATAAACTAGTTTTGCCTAGGATAAACTAGTTTGGCCTAGGATAAACTAGTTTGGCCTAGGATAAACTAGTTTGGCCTAGGATAAACTAGTTTTGCCTAGGATAAACTAGTTTGGCCTAGGATAAACTACTTTGGCCTAGAATAAACTAGTTTGGCCTAGGATAAACTAGTTTTGCCTATTATAAACTAGTTTGGAATAGGATAAACTAGTTTGGCCTAGGATAAACTAGTTTGGCCAAGGATAAACTAGTTTGGCCTACGATAAAATAGTTTGGCCTAGGATAAACTAGTTTGGCTTAGGATAAACTAGTTTGGCCTAGGATAAACTAGTTTAGCCCAGGATAAACTAGTTTTGCGTAGGATAAACTAGTTTGGCCTAGGATAAACTAGTTTGGCCTAGGATAAACTAGTTTGGCCTAGGATAAACCAGTTTGGCCTAGGATAAACTAGTTTTGTCTAGGATAAACTAGTTTGGCCAAGGATAAACTAGTTTGGCCTAGGATAAACTAGTTTGGCCTAGGATAAACTAATTTGGCCTAGGATAAACTAGTTTGGCCTAGGATAAACTAGTTTGGCCTAGGATTAACTAGTTTTGCCTAGGATAAACTAGTTTGGCCTAGGATAAACTAGTTTTGCCTAGGATAAACTAGTTTGGCCTAGGATAAACTAGTTTGGCCTAGGATAAACTAGTTTGGCCTAGGATAAACTAATTTGGCCTAGGATAAACTAGTTTGGCCTAGGATAAACTAGTTTGGCATAGGATAAACTAGTTTTGCCTAGGATAAACTAGTTTGGCCTAGGATAAACTAGTTTGGCCTAGGATAAACTAGTTTGGCCTAGGATAAGCTAGTTTTGCCTAGGATAAACTAGTTTGGCCTAGGATAAACTAGTTTGGCCTAGAATAAACTAGTTTGGCCTAGGATAAACTAGTTTTGCCTATTATAAACTAGTTTGGAATAGGATAAACTAGTTTGGCCTAGGATAAACTAGTTTGGCCAAGGATAAACTAGTTTAGCCTACGATAAAATAGTTTGGCCTAGGATAAACTAGTTTGGCTTAGGATAAACTAGTTTGGCCTAGGATAAACTAGTTTAGCCCAGGATAAACTAGTTTTGCGTAGGATAGATCCCTCCAGTTAAAAAGTGACGCCACCATCGAAAAATTTTTTCTGTGGTTGGTTCAGCTATTCCCACCAGTTAAAAAATGACGCCACCATCGCAAAATTTTTTCTGTGATTGGTTCAGCTATTCCCACCAGTTAAAAAGTGACGCCACCATCGAAAAATTTTTTCTGTGGTTGGTTCAGCTATTCCCACCAGTTAAAAAATGACGCCACCATCGCAAAATTTTTTCTGTGATTGGTTCAGCTATTCCCACCAGTTAAAAAGTGACGCCACCATCGAAAAATTTTTTCTGTGGTTGGTTCAGCTATTCCCACCAGTTAAAAAATGACGCCACCGTCGGAATTTTTTTCTAACCATTGAAATTTTTTTCTGCGGCCTAGTATAAACTAGTTTGGCCTAGGATAAACTAGTTTTGCCTAGGATAAACTAGTTTGGCCTAAGATAAACTAGTTTGGCCTAGGATAAACTAGTTTTGCCTAGGATAAACTAGTTTGGCCTAGGATAAACTAGTTTGGCCTAGGATAAACTAGTTTGGCCTAGGATAAACTAATTTGGCCTAGGATAAACTAGTTTGGCCTAGGATAAACTAGTTTGGCCTAGGATTAACTAGTTTGGAATAGGATAAACTAGTTTGGCCTAGGATAAACTAGTTTGGCCAAGGATAAACTAGTTTAGCCTACGATAAAATAGTTTGGCCTAGGATAAACTAGTTTGGCTTAGGATAAACTAGTTTGGCCTAGGATAAACTAGTTTAGCCCAGGATAAACTAGTTTTGCGTAGGATAAACTAGTTTGGCCTAGGATAAACTAGTTTGGCCTAGGATAAACTAGTTTGGCCTAGGATAAACCAGTTTGGCCTAGGATAAACTAGTTTGGCCTAGGATAAACTAGTTTGGCCTAGGATAAACTAGTTTGGCCTAGGATAAACTAGTTTTGCCTAGGATAAGCTAGTTTGGCATAGGATAAACTAGTTTGGCCTAGGATAAACTAGTTTGGCCTAGGATTAACTAGTTTTGCCTAGGATAAACTAGTTTGGCATAGGATAAACTAGTTTGGCCTAGGATAAACTAGTTTTGCCTAGGATAAACTAATTTGGCCTAGGATAAACTAGTTTGTCCTAGGATAAACTAGTTTGGCCTAGGATAAAGTAGTTTGGCCTAGGATAAACTAGTTTGGCCAAGGTTAAACTAGTTTGGCATAGGATAAACTAGTTTGGCCTAGGATAAACTAGTTTGGCCTAGGATAAACTAGTTTGGCCTAGGATAAACTAGTTTGGCCTAGGATAAACTAGTTTGGCCTAGGATAAACTAGTTTTGCCTAGGATAAGTTAAAAAATGACGCCACCATCGAAAAATTTTTTCTGTGGTTGTTCAGCTATTCCCACCAGTTAAAAAATGACGCCACCGTCGGAATTTTTTCTGCGGCCTAGGATAAACTAGTTTGGCCTAGGATAAACTAGTTTTGCCTAGGATAAACTAGTTTGGCCTAAGATAAACTAGTTTGGCCTAGGATAAACTAGTTTTGCCTAGGATAAACTAGTTTGGCCTAGGATAAACTAGTTTGGCCTAGGATAAACTAGTTTGGCCTAGGATAAACTAGTTTGGCCTACGATAAACTAATTTGGCCTAGGATAAACTAGTTTGGCCTAGGATAAACTAGTTTGGCCTAGGATTAACTAGTTTTGCCTAGGATAAACTAGTTTGGCATAGGATAAACTAGTTTTGCCTAGGATAAACTAGTTTGGCCTAGGATAAACTAGTTTGGCCTAGGATAAACTAGTTTGGCCTAGGATAAACTAGTTTTGCCTAGGATAAACTAGTTTGGCCTAGGATAAACTAGTTTGGCCTAGAATAAACTAGTTTGGCCTAGGATAAACTAGTTTTGCCTATTATAAACTAGTTTGGAATAGGATAAACTGGTTTGGCCTAGGATAAACTAGTTTGGCCAAGGATAAACTAGTTTGGCCTACGATAAAATAGTTTGGCCTAGGATAAACTAGTTTGGCTTAGGATAAACTAGTTTGGCCTAGGATAAACTAGTTTAGCCCAGGATAAACTAGTTTTGCGTAGGATAAACTAGTTTGGCCTAGGATAAACTAGTTTGGCCTAGGATAAACTAGTTTGGCCTAGGATAAACCAGTTTGGCCTAGGATAAACTAGTTTTGTCTAGGATAAACTAGTTTGGCCAAGGATAAACTAGTTTGGCCTAGGATAAACTAGTTTGGCCTAGGATAAACTAATTTGGCCTAGGATAAACTAGTTTGGCCTAGGATAAACTAGTTTGGCCTAGGATTAACTAGTTTTGCCTAGGATAAACTAGTTTGGCCTAGGATAAACTAGTTTGGCCTAGGATAAACTAGTTTGGCCTAGGATAAACTAGTTTTGCCTAGGATAAACTAGTTTGTCCTAGGATAAACTTGTTTGGCCTAGGATAAACTAGTTTGGCCTAGGATATACTAGTTTGGCCTAGGATAAACTAGTTTGGCCAAGGATAAACTAGTTTGGCCTAGGAGAAACTAGTTTTGCCTAGGATAAACTAGTTTGGCCTAGGATAAACTAGTTTGGCCTAGGATAAACTAGTTTTGCCTAGGATAAGTTAAAAAATGACGCCACCATCGAAAATTTTTTTCTGTGGTTGGTTCAGCTATTCCCACCAGTTAAAAAATGACGCCACCATCTAAAATTTTTTTCTGTGGTTGGTTCAGCTATTCCCACCAGTTAAAAAATGACGCCACCATCGAAAAATTTTTTCTGTGGTTGGTTCAGCTATTCCCACCAGTTAAAAAATGACGCCACCATCGCAAAATTTTTTCTGTGATTGGTTCAGCTATTCCCACCAGTTAAAAAGTGACGCCACCATCGAAAATTTTTTTCTGTGGTTGGTTCAGCTATTCCCACCAGTTAAAAAATGACGCCACCATCGAAAAAAAATTTCCGTGATTGGTTCAGCTATTCCCACAAGTTAAAAAGTGACGCCACCATCGAAAAATTTTTTCTGTGGTTGGTTCAGCTATTACCACCAGTTAAAAAATGACGCCACCATCGAAAAATTTTTTCTGTGATTGGTTCAGCTATTCCCTCCAGTTAAAAAGTGACGCCACCATCGAAAAATCTTTTCTGTGGTTGGTTCAGCTATTCCCACCAGTTAAAAAATGACGCCACCATCGCAAAATTTTTTCTGTGATTGGTTCAGCTATTCCCACCAGTTAAAAAGTGACGCCACCGTCGAAAAATTTTTTCTGTGGTTGGTTCAGCTATTCCCACCAGTTAAAAAATGACGCCACCGTCGGAATTTTTTTCTAACCCTCGAAATGTTTTTCTGCGGCCTAGGATAAACTAGTTTGGCCTAGGATAAACTAGTTTTGCCTAGGATAAACTAGTTTGGCCTAAGATAAACTAGTTTGGCCTAGGATAAACTAGTTTTGCCTAGGATAAACTAGTTTGGCCTAGGATAAACTAGTTTGGCCTAGGATAAACTAGTTTGGCCTAGGATAAACTAATTTGGCCTAGGATAAACTAGTTTGGCCTAGGATAAACTAGTTTGGCCTAGGATTAACTAGTTTTGCCTAGGATAAACTAGTTTGGCCTAGGATAAACTAGTTTGGCCTAGGATAAACTAGTTTGGCCTAGGATAAACTAGTTTTGCCTAGGATAAACTAGTTTGGCCTAGGATAAACTAGTTTGGCCTAGAATAAACTAGTTTGGCCTAGGATAAACTAGTTTTGCCTATTATAAACTAGTTTGGAATAGGATAAACTAGTTTGGCCTAGGATAAACTAGTTTGGCCAAGGATAAACTAGTTTAGCCTACGATAAAATAGTTTGGCCTAGGATAAACTAGTTTGGCTTATGATAAACTAGTTTGGCCTAGGATAAACTAGTTTAGCCCAGGATAAACTAGTTTTGCGTAGGATAGATCCCTCCAGTTAAAAAGTGACGCCACCATCGAAAAATTTTTTCTGTGGTTGGTTCAGCTATTCCCACCAGTTAAAAAATGACGCCACCATCGCAAAATTTTTTCTGTGATTGGTTCAGCTATTCCCACCAGTTAAAAAGTGACGCCACCATCGAAAAATTTTTTCTGTGGTTGGTTCAGCTATTCCCACCAGTTAAAAAATGACGCCACCGTCGGAATTTTTTTCTAACCCTCGAAATTTTTTTCTGCGGCCTAGGATAAACTAGTTTGGCCTAGGTTAAACTAGCTTTGCCTAGGATAAACTAGTTTGGCCTAAGATAAACTAGTTTGGCCTAGGATAAACTAGTTTTGCCTAGGATAAACTAGTTTGGCCTAGGATAAACTAGTTTGGCCTAGGATAAACTAGTTTGGCCTAGGATAAACTAATTTGGCCTAGGATAAACTAGTTTGGCCTAGGATAAACTAGTTTGGCCTAGGATTAACTAGTTTGGAATAGGATAAACTAGTTTGGCCTAGGATAAACTAGTTTGGCCAAGGATAAACTAGTTTAGCCTACGATAAAATAGTTTGGCCTAGGATAAACTAGTTTGGCTTAGGATAAACTAGTTTGGCCTAGGATAAACTAGTTTAGCCCAGGATAAACTAGTTTTGCGTAGGATAAACTAGTTTGGCCTAGGATAAACTAGTTTGGCCTAGGATAAACTAGTTTGGCCTAGGATAAACCAGTTTGGCCTAGGATAAACTAGTTTGGCCTAGGATAAACTAGTTTGGCCTAGGATAAACTAGTTTTGCCTAGGATAAGCTAGTTTGGCATAGGATAAACTAGTTTGGCCTAGGATAAACTAGTTTGGCCTAGGATTAACTAGTTTTGCCTAGGATAAACTAGTTTGGCATAGGATAAACTAGTTTGGCCTAGGATAAACTAGTTTTGCCTAGGATAAACTAATTTGGCCTAGGATAAACTAGTTTGTCCTAGGATAAACTAGTTTGGCCTAGGATAAAGTAGTTTGGCCTAGGATAAACTAGTTTGGCCAAGGTTAAACTAGTTTGGCATAGGATAAACTAGTTTGGCCTAGGATAAACTAGTTTGGTCTAGGATAAACTAGTTTGGCCTAGGATAAACTAGTTTGGCCTAGGATAAACTAGTTTGGCCTAGGATATACTAGTTTGGCCTAGGATAAACTAGTTTGGCCAAGGATAAACTAGTTTGGCCTAGGATAAACTAGTTTTGCCTAGGATAAACTAGTTTGGCCTAGGATAAACTAGTTTGGCCTAGGATAAACTAGTTTTGCCTAGGATAAGTTAAAAAATGACGCCACAATCGAAAATTTTTTTCTGTGGTTGGTTCAGCTATTCCCACCAGTTAAAAAATGACGCCACCATCGAAAATTTTTTTCTGTGGTTGGTTCAGCTATTCCCACCAGTTAAAAAATGACGCCACCATCGAAAAATTTTTTCTGTGGTTGGTTCAGCTATTCCCACCAGTTAAAAAATGACGCCACCATCGCAAAATTTTTTCTGTGATTGGTTCAGCTATTCCCACCAGTTAAAAAGTGACGCCACCATCGAAAATTTTTTTCTGTGGTTGGTTCAGCTATTCCCACCAGTTAAAAAATGACGCCACCATCGCAAAATTTTTTCTGTGATTGGTTCAGCTATTCCCACCAGTTAAAAAGTGACGCCACCATCGAAAATTTTTTCTGTGGTTGGTTCAGCTATTCCCACCAGTTAAAAAATGACGCCACCATCGAAAAAAAATTTCCGTGATTGGTTCAGCTATTCCCACAAGTTAAAAAGTGACGCCACCATCGAAAAATTTTTTCTGTGGTTGGTTCAGCTATTCCCTCCAGTTAAAAAGTGACGCCACCATCGAAAAATCTTTTCTGTGGTTGGTTCAGCTATTCCCACCAGTTAAAAAATGACGCCACCATCGCAAAATTTTTTCTGTGATTGGTTCAGCTATTCCCACCAGTTAAAAAGTGACGCCACCGTCGAAAATTTTTTTCTGTGGTTGGTTCAGCTATTCCCACCAGTTAAAAAATGACGCCACCGTCGGAATTTTTTTCTAACCCTCGAAATGTTTTTCTGCGGCTAGGATAAACTAGTTTGGCCTAGGATAAACTAGTTTTGCCTAGGATAAACTAGTTTGGCCTAAGATAAACTAGTTTGGCCTAGGATAAACTAGTTTTGCCTAGGATAAACTAGCTTGGCCTAGGATAAACTAGTTTGGCCTAGGATAAACTAGTTTGGCCTAGGATAAACTAATTTGGCCTAGGATAAACTAGTTTGGCCTAGGATAAACTAGTTTGGCCTAGGATTAACTAGTTTTGCCTAGGATAAACTAGTTTGGCCTAGGATAAACTAGTTTGGCCTAGGATAAACTAGTTTGGCCTAGGATAAACTAGTTTTGCCTAGGATAAACTAGTTTGGCCTAGGATAAACTAGTTTGGCCTAGAATAACTAGTTTGGCCTAGGATAAACTAGTTTTGCCTATTATAAACTAGTTTGGAATAGGATAAACTAGTTTGGCCTAGGATAAACTAGTTTGGCCAAGGATAAACTAGTTTAGC
>CAXIES010000594.1:0-64066 GCA_964023965.1 Melinopterus prodromus | reverse complement strand
ACTCCGGGTAAAAATACGAACCCAACTAAAACTCCGGGTAAAAAATATGAACCCAACTAAAACTCCGGGTAAAATCACCAACACAACTAAAACTCCGGGTAAAAATACGAACCCAACTAAAACTCCGGGTAAAAAATACGAACCCAACTAAAACTCCGGGTAAAAAATTCGAACCCAACTAAAACTCCGGGTAAAATTACGAACCCAACTAAAAGTCCGGGTAAAAAATACGAACCCAACTAAAAAGTCCGGGTAAAATTACGAACCCAACTAAAACTCCGGGTAAAATTACGAACCCAACTAAAACTCCGGGTAAAAAATACGAACCCAACTAAAAAGTCCGGGTAAAATTACGAACCCAACTAAAAAGTCCGGGTAAAATTACGAACCCATCTAAAACTCCGGGTAAAATTACGAACTCAACTAAAACTCCGGGTAAAATTACGAACCCAACTAAAACTCCTTGTAAAATTACGAACCCAACTAAAAGTCCGGGTAAAAAATACGAACCCAACTAAAAAGTCCGGGTAAAATTACGAACCCAACTAAACTCCGGGTAAAATTACGAACCCAACTAAAACTCCGGTAAAATTACGAACCCAAGTAAAACTCCGGGTAAAATTACGAACCCAAGTAAACCTCCGGGTAAAATTACGAACCCAACTAAAACTCCGGGTAAAATTACGAACCCAACTAAAACTCCGGGTAAAATTACGAACCCAACTAAAAGTCCGGGTAAAAATACGAACCCAACTATTAACTCAAGACTCCGGGTAAAATTACGAACCCAACTAAAACTCCGGGTAAAATTACGAACCCAACTAAAACTCCGGGTAAAATTACGAACCCAACTAAAACTCCGGGTAAAATTACGAACCCAACTAAAAGTCCGGGTAAAAAATACGAACCCAACTAAAAAGTCCGGGTAAAATTACGAACCCAACTAAAAGTCCGGGTAAAAAATTCGAACCCAACTAAAAAGTCCGGGTAAAATTACGAACCCAACTAAAACTCCGGGTGAAAATACGAACCCAACTAAAACTCCGGGTAAAAAATACGAACCCAACTAAAACTCCGGGTAAAAATACGAACCCAACTAAAACTCCGGGTAAAAATACGAACCCAACTAAAACTCCGGGTAAAAAATACGAACCCAACTAAAACTCAGGCTAAAAAATACGAACCCAACTAAAATTCCGGGCAAAAATACTAACCCAACTAAAAAGTCCGGGTAAAAAATACGAACCCAACTAAAACTCCGGTAAAAATACGAACCCAACTAAAACTACGGGTAAAAATACGAACCCAACTAAAACTCCGGGTAAAAAATACGAACCCAACTAAAACTCCGGGTAAAAAATACGAACCCAACTAAAAAGTCCGGTAAAAAATATGAACCCAACTAAAACTCCGGGTAAAATTACCAACACAACTAAAAAGTCCGGGTAAAATTACGAACCCAACTAAAACTCCGGGTAAAATTACGAACCCAACTAAAACTCCGGGTAAAAAATACGGCACCCAACTAAAAAGTCCGGGTAAAATTACGAACCCAACTAAAAAGTCCGGGTAAAATTACGAACCCAACTAAAACTCCGGGTAAAATTACGAACTCAACTAAAACTCCGGGTAAAATTACGAACCCAACTAAAACTCCGGGTAAAATTACGAACCCAACTAGAAGAACGGGTAAAAAATACGAACCCAACTAAAAAGTCCGGGTAAAATTAGGAACCCAACTAAAACTCCGGGTAAAATTACGAACCCAACTAAAACTCCGGGTAAAATTACGAACCCAAGTAAAACTCCGGGTAAAATTACGAACCCAAGTAAAACTCCGGGCAAAATTGCGAACCCAACTAAAACTCCGGGTAAAATTACGAACCCAACTAGAAAGTCCGGGTAAAAAATACGAACCCAACTAAAACTCCGGGTAAAAATACGAACCCAACTAAAGCTCCGGGTAAAAATACGAACCCAACTAAAACTCCGGGTAAAAAATACGAACCCAACTAAAACTCCGGGTAAAAATACGAACCCAACTAAAACTCCGGGTAAAAAATACGAACCAAACTAAAACTCCGGGTAAAAAATACGAACCCAACTAAAACTCCGGGTAAAAAATACGAACCCAACTAAAACTCCGGGCAAAAATACTAACCCAACTAAAAAGTCCGGGTAAAAAATACGAACCCAACTAAAACTCGGGTAAAAATACAAACCCAACTAAAACTCCGGGTAAAAATACGAACCCAACTAAAACTCCGGATAAAAAATACGAACCCAACTAAACTCCGGGTAAAAAATACGAACCCAACTAAAAAGTCCGGTAAAAAATATGAACCCAACTAAAACTCCGGGTAAAATTACCAACACAACTAAACTCCGGGTAAAAATACGAACCCAACTAAAACTCCGGGTAAAAAATGCGAACCCATCAAAACTCCGGGTAAAAAATACGAACCCAACTAAAACTCCGGGTAAAATTACGAACCCAACTAAAAGTCCGGGTAAAAAATACGAACCCAACTAAAAGTCCGGGTAAAAAATTCGAACCCAACTAAAAAGTCCGGGTAAAATTACGAACCCAACTAAAACTCCGGGTAAGATTACGAACCCAACTAAAAAGTCCGGGTAAAATTACGAACCCAACTAAAAAGTCCAGGTAAAATTACGAACCCAACTAAAAAGTCCGGGTAAAATTACGAACCCAACTAAAACTCCGGGTAAGATTACGAACCCAACTAAAAAGTCCGGGTAAAATTACGAACCCAACTAAAAAGTCCAGGTAAAATTACGAACCCAACTAAAAAGTGCGGGTAAAATTACGAACCCAACTAAAACTCCGGGTAAAAAATACGAACCAAACAAAAAAGTCCGGGTAACATTTAGAACCCAACTAAAACTCCGGGTAAAAAAATACGAACCCAACTAAAACTCCGGGCAAAAATACTAACCCAACTAAAAAGTCCGGGTAAAAAATACGAACCCAACTAAAACTCCGGGTAAAAATACGAACCCAACTAAAGCTCCGGGTAAAAATACGAACCCAACTAAAACTCCGGGTAAAAAATACGAACCCAACTAATACTCCGGGTAAAAATACGAACCTAACTAAAACTCCGGGTAAAAATACGAACCCAACTAAAACTCCGGGTAAAAAATACGAACCCAACTAAAACTCCGGGTAAAAAATACGAACCCAACTAAAACTCCGGGCAAAAATACTAACCCAACTAAAAAGTCCGGGTAAAAAATACGAACCCAACTAAAACTCCGGGTAAAAATACAAACCCAACTAAAACTCCGGGTAAAAATACGAACCCAACTAAAACTCCGGGTAAAATACGAACCCAACTAAAACTCCGGGTAAAAAATATGAACCCAACTAAAACTCCGGGTAAAATTACCAACACAACTAAAACTCCTGGTAAAAATACGAACCCAACTAAAACTCTGGGTAAAAAATACGAACCCAACTAAAACTCCGGGTAAAAAATTCGAACCCAACTAAAACTCCGGGTAAAATTACGAACACAACTAAAAGTCCGGGTAAAAAATACGAACCCAACTAAAAAGTCCGGGGAAAATTACGAACCCAACTAAAACTCCGGTAAAATTACGAACCCAACTAAAAGTCCGGGTAAAAAATACGAACCCAACTAAAAAGTCCGTGTAAAATTACGAACCCAACTAAAAAGTCCGGGTAAAATTACGAACCCAACTAAAACTCCGGGTAAAATTACGAACCCAACTAAAAGTCCGGGTAAAAAATACGAACCCAACTAAAACTCCGGGCAAAAATACTAACCCAACTAAAAAGTCCGGGTAAAAAATACGAACCCAACTAAAACTCCGGGTAAAAATACGAACCCAACTAAAACTCCGGGTAAAAATACGAGCCCAACTAAAACTCCGGGTAAAAAATATGAACCCAACTAAAACTCCGGGTAAAATTACCAACACAACTAAAACTCCGGGTAAAAATACGAACCCAACTAAAACTCCGGGTAAAATTACGAACCCAACTAAAACTCCGGGTAAAATTACGAACCCAACTAAAAGTCCGGGTAAAAAATTCGAACCCAACTAAAAAGTCCGGGTAAAATTACGAACCCAACTAAAACTCCGGGTAAGATTACGAACCCAACTAAAAAGTCCGGGTAAAATTACGAACCCAACTAAAAAGTCCGGGTAAAATTACGAACCCAACTAAAAAGTCCGGGTAAAATTACGAACCCAACTAAAACTCCGGGTAAAATTACGAACTCAACTAAAACTCCGGGTAAAATTACGAACCCAACTAAAACTCCGGGTAAAATTACGAACCCAACTAAAAGTGCGGGTAAAAAATACGAACCCAACTAAAAAGTCCGGGTAAAATTACGAACCCAACTAAAACTCCGGGTAAAATTACGAACCCAACTAAAACTCCGGGTAAAATTACGAACCCAACTAAAACTCCGGGTAAAATTACGAACCCAACTAAAACTCCGGGTAAAATTACGAACCCAACTAAAAGTCCGGGTAAAAAATACGAACCCAACTAAAAAGTCCGAGTAAAATTACGAACCCAAGTAAAACCCCGGGTAAAATTACGAACCCAACTAAAACTCCGGGTAAAATTACGAACCCAACTAAAAAGTCCGGGTAAAATTACGAACCCAAATAAAAAGTCCGGGTAAAATTACTAACCCAACTAAAACTCCGGGTAAAATTACGAACTCAACTAAAACTCCGGGTAAAATTACGAACCCAACTAAAACTCCGGGTAAAATTACGAACCCAACTAAAAGTCCGGGTAAAAAATACGAACCCAACTAAAAAGTCCGGGTAAAATTACGAACCCAACTAAAACTCGGGTAAAATTACGAACCCAACTAAAACTCCGGGTAAAATTACGAACCTAACTAAAACTCCGGGTAAAATTACGAACCCAACTAAAAAGTGCGGGTAAAATTACGAACCCAACTAAAACTCCGGGTAAAAAATACGAACCAAACAAAAAAGTCCGGGTAACATTTAGAACCCAACTAAAACTCCGGGTAAAAAAATACGAACCCAAGTAAAACTCCGGGCAAAAATACTAACCCAACTAAAAAGTCCGGGTAAAAAATACGAACCCAACTAAAACTCCGGTAAAAATACGAACCCAACTAAAGCTCCGGGTAAAAATACGAACCCAACTAAAACTCCGGGTAAAAAATACGAACCCAACTAAAACTCCGGGTAAAAATACGAACCCAACTAAAACTCCGGGTAAAAATACGAACCCAACTAAAACTCCGGGTAAAAAATACGAACCCAACTAAAACTCCGGGTAAAAAATACGAACCCAACTAAAACTCCGGGCAAAAATACTAACCCAACTAAAAAGTCCGGTTAAAAAATACGAACCCAACTAAAACTCCGGGTAAAAATACAAACCCAACTAAAACTCCGGGTAAAAATACGAACCCAACTAAAACTCCGGATAAAAAATACGAACCCAACTAAAACTCCGGGTAAAAAATACGAACCCAACTAAAAAGTCCGGTAAAAAATATGAACCCAACTAAAACTCCGGGTAAAATTACCAACACAACTAAAACTCCGGGTAAAAATACGAACCCAACTAAAACTCCGGGTAAAAAATACGAACCCAACAAAACTCCGGGTAAAAAATACGAACCCAACTAAAACTCCGGGTAAAATTACGAACCCAACTAAAAGTCCGGGTAAAAAATACGAACCCAACTAAAAAGTCCGGGTAAAATTACGAACCCAACTAAAACTCCGGGTAAAAAATACGAACCCAACTAAAAGTCCGGGTAAAATTACGAACCTAAGTAAAACTCCGGGTAAAATTACGAACCCAACTAAAACTCCGGGTAAAATTACGAACCCAACTAAAAGTCCGGGTAAAAATACGAACCCAACTAAAAAGTCCGAGTAAAATTACGAACCCAACTAAAAGTCCGGGTAAAAAATACGAACCCAACTAAAAAGTCCGGGTAAAATTACGAACCCAAGTGAAACTCCGGGTAAAATTACGAACCCAACTAAAACTCCGGGTAAAATTACGAACCCAACTAAAAGTCCGGGTAAAAAATACGAACCCAACTAAAACTCCGGGCAAAAATATTAACCCAACTAAAAAGTCCGGGTAAAAAATACGAACCCAACTAAAACTCCGGGTAAAAATACGAACCCAACTAAAACTCCGGGTAAAAATACGAACCCAACTAAAACTCCGGGTAAAAAATATGAACCCAACTAAAACTCCGGGTAAAATCACCAACACAACTAAAACTCCGGGTAAAAATACGAACCCAACTAAAACTCCGGGTAAAAAATACGAACCCAACTAAAACTCCGGGTAAAAAATTCGAACCCAACTAAAACTCCGGGTAAAATTACGAACCCAACTAAAAGTCCGGGTAAAAAATACGAACCCAACTAAAAAGTCCGGGTAAAATTACGAACCCAACTAAAACTCCGGGTAAAATTACGAACCCAACTAAAACTCCGGGTAAAAAATACGAACCCAACTAAAAAGTCGGGGTAAAATTACGAACCCAACTAAAAAGTCCGGGTAAAATTACGAACCCAACTAAAACTCCGGGTAAAATTACGAACTCAACTAAAACTCCGGGTAAAATTACGAACCCAACTAAAACTCCGGGTAAAATTACGAACCCAACTAAAAGTCCGGGTAAAAAATACGAACCCAATTAAAAAGTCCGGGTAAAATTACGAACCCAACTAAAACTCCGGGTAAAATTACGAACCCAACTAAAATTCCGGGTAAAATTACGAACCCAAGTAAAACTCCGGGTAAAATTACGAACCCAAGTAAAACTCCGGGTAAAATTACGAACCCAACTAAAACTCCGGGTAAAATTACGAACCCAACTAAAACTCCGGGTAAAATTACGAACCCAACTAAAAGTCCGGGTAAAAATACGAACCCAACTATTAACTCAAGACTCCGGGTAAAATTACGAACCCAACTAAAACTCCGGGTAAAATTACGAACCCAACTAAAACTCCGGGTAAAATTACGAACCCAACTAAAAGTCCGGGTAAAAAATACGAACCCAACTAAAAAGTCCGGGTAAAATTACGAACCCAACTAAAAGTCCGGGTAAAAAATTCGAACCCAACTAAAAAGTCCGGGTAAAATTACGAACCCAACTAAAACTCCGGGAGAAAATACGAACCCAACTAAAACTCCGGGTAAAATTACGAACCCAACTAAAAGTCCGGGTACAAAATTCGAACCCAACTAAAAAGTCCGGGTAAAATTACGAACCCAACTAAAACTCCGGGTAAGATTACGAACCCAACTAAAAAGTCCGGGTAAAATTACGAACCCAACTAAAAAGTCCAGGTAAAATTACGAACCCAACTAAAAAGTCCGGGTAAAATTACGAACCCAACTAAAACTCCGGGTAAAATTACGAACTCAACTAAAACTCCGGGTAAAATTACGAACCCAACTAAAACTCCGGGTAAAATTACGAACCCAACTAAAAGTCCGGGTAAAAAATACGAACCCAACTAAAAAGTCCGGGTAAAATTACGAACCCAACTAAAACTCCGGGTAAAATTACGAACCCAACTAAAACTCCGGGTAAAATTACGAACCCAACTAAAACTCCGGGTAAAATTACGAACCCAACTAAAACTCCGGGTAAAATTACGAACCCAACTAAAAGTCCGGGTAAAAAATACGAACCCAACTAAAAAGTCCGAGTAAAATTACGAACCCAAGTAAAACTCCGGGTAAAATTACGAACCCAACTAAAACTCCGGGTAAAATTACGAACAAAACTAAAAAGTCCGGGTAAAATTACGAACCCAAATAAAAAGTCCGGGTAAAATTACTAACCCAACTAAAACTCCGGGTAAAATTACGAACTCAACTAAAACTCCGGGTAAAATTACGAACCTAACTAAAACTCCGGGTAAAATTACGAACACAACTAAAAAGTGCGGGTAAAATTACGAACCCAACTAAAACTCCGTGTAAAAAATACGAACCAAACAAAAAAGTCCGGGTAACATTTAGAACCCAACTAAAACTCCGGGTAAAAAAATACGAACCCAACTAAAACTCCGGGCAAAAATACTAACCCAACTAAAAAGTCCGGGTAAAAAATACGAACCCAACTAAAACTCCGGGTAAAAATACGAACCCAACTAAAGCTCCGGGTAAAAATACGAACCCAACTAAAACTCCGGGTAAAAAATACGAACCCAACTAAAACTCCGGGTAAAAATACGAACCCAACTAAAACTCCGGGTAAAAATACGAACCCAACTAAAACTCCGGGTAAAAAATACGAACCCAACTAAAACTCCGGGTAAAAAATACGAACCCAACTAAAACTCCGGGCAAAAATACTAACCCAACTAAAAAGTCCGGGTAAAAAATACGAACCCAACTAAAACTCCGGGTAAAAATACAAACCCAACTAAAACTCCGGGTAAAAATACGAACCCAACTAAAACTCCGGATAAAAAATACGAACCCAACTAAAACTCCGGGTAAAAAATACGAACCCAACTAAAAAGTCCGGTAAAAAATATGAACCCAACTAAAACTCCGGGTAAAATTACCAACACAACTAAAACTCCGGGTAAAAATACGAACCCAACTAAAACTCCGGGTAAAAAATACGAACCCAACAAAACTACGGGTAAAAAATACGAACCCAACTAAAACTCCGGGTAAAATTACGAACCCAACTAAAAGTCCGGGTAAAAAATACGAACCCAACTAAAAAGTCCGGGTAAAATTACGAACCCAACTAAAACTCCGGGTAAAAAATACGAACCCAACTAAAAAGGCCGGGTAAAATTACGAACCCAAGTAAAACTCCGGGTAAAATTACGAACCCAACTAAAACTCCGGGTAAAATTACGAACCCAACTAAAAGTCCGGGTAAAAAATACGAACCCAACTAAAAAGTCCGAGTAAAATTACGAACCCAACTAAAAGTCCGGGTAAAAAATACGAACCCAACTAAAAAGTCCGGGTAAAATTACGAACCCAAGTGAAACTCCGGGTAAAATTACGAACCCAACTAAAACTCCGGGTAAAATTACGAACCCAACTAAAAGTCCGGGTAAAAAATACGAACCCAACTAAAGCTCCGGGCAAAAATACTTACCCAACTAAAAAGTCCGGGTAAAAAATACGAACCCAACTAAAACTCCGGGTAAAAATACGAACCCAACTAAAACTCCGGGTAAAAATACGAACCCAACTAAAACTCCGGGTAAGAAATATGAACCCAACTAAAACTCCGGGTAAAATCACCAACACAACTAAAACTCCGGGTAAAAATACGAACCCAACTAAAACTCCGGGTAAAAAATTCGAACCCAACTAAAACTCCGGGTAAAATTACGAACCCAACTAAAAGTCCGGGTAAAAAATACGAACCCAACTAAAAAGTCCGGGTAAAATTACGAACCCAACTAAAACTCCGGGTAAAATTACGAACCCAACTAAAACTCCGGGTAAAATTACGAACCCAAGTAAAACTCCGGGTAAAATTACGAACCCAAGTAAAACTCCGGGTAAAATTACGAACCCAACTAAAAAGTCCGGGTAACTCAAGACTCCGGGTAAAATTACGAACCCAACTAAAAGTCCGGGTAAAAAATACGAACCCAACTAAAAAGTCCGGGTAAAATTACGAACCCAAGTGAAACTCCGGGTAAAATTACGAACCCAACTAAAACTCCGGGTAAAATTACGAACCCAACTAAAAGTCCGGGTAAAAAATACGAACCCAACTAAAGCTCCGGGCAAAAATACTAACCCAACTAAAAAGTCCGGGTAAAAAATACGAACCCAACTAAAACTCCGGGTAAAAATACGAACCCAACTAAAACTCCGGGTAAAAATACGAACCCAACTAAAACTCCGGGTAAAAAATATGAACCCAACTAAAACTCCGGGTAAAATCACCAACACAACTAAAACTCCGGGTAAAAATACGAACCCAACTAAAACTCCGGGTAAAAAATACGAACCCAACTAAAACTCCGGGTAAAAAATTCGAACCCAACTAAAACTCCGGGTAAAATTACGAACCCAACTAAAAGTCCGGGTAAAAAATACGAACCCAACTAAAAAGTCCGGGTAAAATTACGAACCCAACTAAAACTCCGGGTAAAATTACGAACCCAACTAAAACTCCGGGTAAAAAATACGAACCCAACTAAAAAGTCCGGGTAAAATTACGAACCCAACTAAAAAGTCCGGGTAAAATTACGAACCCATCTAAAACTCCGGGTAAAATTACGAACTCAACTAAAACTCCGGGTAAAATTACGAACCCAACTAAAACTCCTTGTAAAATTACGAACCCAACTAAAAGTCCGGGTAAAAAATACGAACCCAACTAAAAAGTCCGGGTAAAATTACGAACCCAACTAAAACTCCGGGTAAAATTACGAACCCAACTAAAACTCCGGGTAAAATTACGAACCCAAGTAAAACTCCGGGTAAAATTACGAACCCAAGTAAACCTCCGGGTAAAATTACGAACCCAACTAAAACTCCGGGTAAAATTACGAACCCAACTAAAACTCCGGGTAAAATTACGAACCCAACTAAAAGTCCGGGTAAAAATACGAACCCAACTATTAACTCAAGACTCCGGGTAAAATTACGAACCCAACTAAAACTCCGGGTAAAATTACGAACCCAACTAAAACTCCGGGTAAAATTACGAACCCAACTAAAACTCCGGGTAAAATTACGAACCCAACTAAAAGTCCGGGTAAAAAATACGAACCCAACTAAAAAGTCCGGGTAAAATTACGAACCCAACTAAAAGTCCGGGTAAAAAATTCGAACCCAACTAAAAAGTCCGGGTAAAATTACGAACCCAACTAAAACTCCGGGTGAAAATACGAACCCAACTAAAACTCCGGGTAAAAAATACGAACCCAACTAAAACTCCGGGTAAAAATACGAACCCAACTAAAACTCCGGGTAAAAATACGAACCCAACTAAAACTCCGGGTAAAAAATACGAACCCAACTAAAACTCAGGCTAAAAAATACGAACCCAACTAAAATTCCGGGCAAAAATACTAACCCAACTAAAAAGTCCGGGTAAAAAATACGAACCCAACTAAAACTCCGGGTAAAAATACGAACCCAACTAAAACTACGGGTAAAAATACGAACCCAACTAAAACTCCGGGTAAAAAATACGAACCCAACTAAAACTCCGGGTAAAAAATACGAACCCAACTAAAAAGTCCGGTAAAAAATATGAACCCAACTAAAACTCCGGGTAAAATTACCAACACAACTAAAAAGTCCGGGTAAAATTACGAACCCAACTAAAACTCCGGGTAAAATTACGAACCCAACTAAAACTCCGGGTAAAAAATACGGCACCCAACTAAAAAGTCCGGGTAAAATTACGAACCCAACTAAAAAGTCCGGGTAAAATTACGAACCCAACTAAAACTCCGGGTAAAATTACGAACTCAACTAAAACTCCGGGTAAAATTACGAACCCAACTAAAACTCCGGGTAAAATTACGAACCCAACTAGAAGAACGGGTAAAAAATACGAACCCAACTAAAAAGTCCGGGTAAAATTAGGAACCCAACTAAAACTCCGGGTAAAATTACGAACCCAACTAAAACTCCGGGTAAAATTACGAACCCAAGTAAAACTCCGGGTAAAATTACGAACCCAAGTAAAACTCCGGGCAAAATTGCGAACCCAACTAAAACTCCGGGTAAAATTACGAACCCAACTAGAAAGTCCGGGTAAAAAATACGAACCCAACTAAAACTCCGGGTAAAAATACGAACCCAACTAAAGCTCCGGGTAAAAATACGAACCCAACTAAAACTCCGGGTAAAAAATACGAACCCAACTAAAACTCCGGGTAAAAATACGAACCCAACTAAAACTCCGGGTAAAAATACGAACCAAACTAAAACTCCGGGTAAAAAATACGAACCCAACTAAAACTCCGGGTAAAAAATACGAACCCAACTAAAACTCCGGGCAAAAATACTAACCCAACTAAAAAGTCCGGGTAAAAAATACGAACCCAACTAAAACTCCGGGTAAAAATACAAACCCAACTAAAACTCCGGGTAAAAATACGAACCCAACTAAAACTCCGGATAAAAAATACGAACCCAACTAAAACTCCGGGTAAAAAATACGAACCCAACTAAAAAGTCCGGTAAAAAATATGAACCCAACTAAAACTCCGGGTAAAATTACCAACACAACTAAACTCCGGGTAAAAATACGAACCCAACTAAAACTCCGGGTAAAAAATGCGAACCCATCAAAACTCCGGGTAAAAAATACGAACCCAACTAAAACTCCGGGTAAAATTACGAACCCAACTAAAAGTCCGGGTAAAAAATACGAACCCAACTAAAAGTCCGGGTAAAAAATACGAACCCAACTAAAAAGTCCGGGTAAAATTACGAACCCAACTAAAACTCCGGGTAAAATTACGAACCCAACTAAAACTCCGGGTAAAAAATACGAACCCAACTAAAAAGTCCGGGTAAAATTACGAACCCAACTAAAAAGTCCGGGTAAAATTACGAACCCATCTAAAACTCCGGGTAAAATTACGAACTCAACTAAAACTCCGGGTAAAATTACGAACCCAACTAAAACTCCGGGTAAAATTACGAACCCAACTAAAAGTCCGGGTAAAAAATACGAACCCAACTAAAAAGTCCGGGTAAAATTACGAACCCAACTAAAACTCCGGGTAAAATTACGAACCCAACTAAAACTCCGAGTAAAATTACGAACCCAAGTAAAACTCCGGGTAAAATTACGAACCCAAGTAAAACTCAGGGTAAAATTACGAACCCAACTAAAAAGTCCGGGTAACTCAAGACTCCGGGTAAAATTACGAACCCAACTAAAAGTCCGGGTAAAAAATACGAACCCAACTAAAAAGTCCGAGTAAAATTACGAACCCAACTAAAAGTCCGGGTAAAAAATACGAACCCAACTAAAAAGTCCGGGTAAAATTACGAACCCAAGTGAAACTCCGGGTAAAATTACGAACCCAACTAAAACTCCGGGTAAAATTACGAACCCAACTAAAAGTCCGGGTAAAAAATACGAACCCAACTAAAGCTCCGGGCAAAAATACTAACCCAACTAAAAAGTCCGGGTAAAAAATACGAACCCAACTAAAACTCCGGGTAAAAATACGAACCCAACTAAAACTCCGGGTAAAAATACGAACCCAACTAAAACTCCGGGTAAAAAATATGAACCCAACTAAAACTCCGGGTAAAATCACCAACACAACTAAAACTCCGGGTAAAAATACGAACCCAACTAAAACTCCGGGTAAAAAATACGAACCCAACTAAAACTCCGGGTAAAAAATTCGAACCCAACTAAAACTCCGGGTAAAATTACGAACCCAACTAAAAGTCCGGGTAAAAAATACGAACCCAACTAAAAAGTCCGGGTAAAATTACGAACCCAACTAAAACTCCGGGTAAAATTACGAACCCAACTAAAACTCCGGGTAAAAAATACGAACCCAACTAAAAAGTCCGGGTAAAATTACGAACCCAACTAAAAAGTCCGGGTAAAATTACGAACCCATCTAAAACTCCGGGTAAAATTACGAACTCAACTAAAACTCCGGGTAAAATTACGAACCCAACTAAAACTCCGGGTAAAATTACGAACCCAACTAAAAGTCCGGGTAAAAAATACGAACCCAACTAAAAAGTCCGGGTAAAATTACGAACCCAACTAAAACTCCGGGTAAAATTACGAACCCAACTAAAACTCCGGGTAAAATTACGAACCCAAGTAAAACTCCGGGTAAAATTACGAACCCAAGTAAACCTCCGGGTAAAATTACGAACCCAACTAAAACTCCGGGTAAAATTACGAACCCAACTAAAACTCCGGGTAAAATTACGAACCCAACTAAAAGTCCGGGTAAAAATACGAACCCAACTATTAACTCAAGACTCCGGGTAAAATTACGAACCCAACTAAAACTCCGGGTAAAATTACGAACCCAACTAAAACTCCGGGTAAAATTACGAACCCAACTAAAAGTCCGGGTAAAAAATACGAACCCAACTAAAAAGTCCGGGTAAAATTACGAACCCAACTAAAAGTCCGGGTAAAAAATTCGAACCCAACTAAAAAGTCCGGGTAAAATTACGAACCCAACTAAATTCCGGGTGAAAATACGAACCCAACTAAAACTCCGGGTAAAAAATACGAACCCAACTAAAACTCCGGGTAAAAATACGAACCCAACTAAAACTCCGGGTAAAAATACGAACCCAACTAAAACTCCGGGTAAAAAATACGAACCCAACTAAAACTCAGGCTAAAAAATACGAACCCAACTAAAATTCCGGGCAAAAATACTAACCCAACTAAAAAGTCCGGGTAAAAAATACGAACCCAACTAAAACTCCGGGTAAAAATACGAACCCAACTAAAACTACGGGTAAAAATACGAACCCAACTAAAACTCCGGGTAAAAAATACGAACCCAACTAAAACTCCGGGTAAAAAATACGAACCCAACTAAAAAGTCCGGTAAAAAATATGAACCCAACTAAAACTCCGGGTAAAATTACCAACACAACTAAAAAGTCCGGGTAAAATTACGAACCCAACTAAAACTCCGGGTAAAATTACGAACCCAACTAAAACTCCGGGTAAAAAATACGGCACCCAACTAAAAAGTCCGGGTAAAATTACGAACCCAACTAAAAAGTCCGGGTAAAATTACGAACCCAACTAAAACTCCGGGTAAAATTACGAACTCAACTAAAACTCCGGGTAAAATTACGAACCCAACTAAAACTCCGGGTAAAATTACGAACCCAACTAGAAGAACGGGTAAAAAATGCGAACCCAACTAAAAAGTCCGGGTAAAATTAGGAACCCAACTAAAACTCCGGGTAAAATTACGAACCCAACTAAAACTCCGGGTAAAATTACGAACCCAAGTAAAACTCCGGGTAAAATTACGAACCCAAGTAAAACTCCGGGTAAAATTGCGAACCCAACTAAAACTCCGGGTAAAATTACGAACCCAACTAGAAAGTCCGGGTAAAAAATACGAACCCAACTAAAACTCCGGGTAAAAATACGAACCCAACTAAAGCTCCGGGTAAAAATACGAACCCAACTAAAACTCCGGGTAAAAAATACGAACCCAACTAAAACTCCGGGTAAAAATACGAACCCAACTAAAACTCCGGGTAAAAATACGAACCAAACTAAAACTCCGGGTAAAAAATACGAACCCAACTAAAACTCCGGGTAAAAAATACGAACCCAACTAAAACTCCGGGCAAAAATACTAACCCAACTAAAAAGTCCGGGTAAAAAATACGAACCCAACTAAAACTCCGGGTAAAAATACAAACCCAACTAAAACTCCGGGTAAAAATACGAACCCAACTAAAACTCCGGATAAAAAATACGAACCCAACTAAAACTCCGGGTAAAAAATACGAACCCAACTAAAAAGTCCGGTAAAAAATATGAACCCAACTAAAACTCCGGGTAAAATTACCAACACAACTAAACTCCGGGTAAAAATACGAACCCAACTAAAACTCCGGGTAAAAAATGCGAACCCAACAAAACTCCGGGTAAAAAATACGAACCCAACTAAAACTCCGGGTAAAATTACGAACCCAACTAAAAGTCCGGGTAAAAAATACGAACCCAACTAAAAGTCCGGGTAAAAAATACGAACCCAACTAAAAAGTCCGGGTAAAATTACGAACCCAACTAAAACTCCGGGTAAAATTACGAACCCAACTAAAACTCCGGGTAAAAAGTACGAACCCAACTAAAAAGTCCGGGTAAAATTACGAACCCAACTAAAAAGTCCGGGTAAAATTACGAACCCATCTAAAACTCCGGGTAAAATTACGAACTCAACTAAAACTCCGGGTAAAATTACGAACCCAACTAAAACTCCGGGTAAAATTACGAACCCAACTAAAAGTCCGGGTAAAAAATACGAACCCAACTAAAACTCCGGGTAAAAAATGCGAACCCAACAAAACTCCGGGTAAAAAATACGAACCCAACTAAAACTCCGGGTAAAATTACGAACCCAACTAAAAGTCCGGGTAAAAAATACGAACCCAACTAAAAGTCCGGGTAAAAAATACGAACCCAACTAAAAAGTCCGGGTAAAATTACGAACCCAACTAAAACTCCGGGTAAAATTACGAACCCAACTAAAACTCCGGGTAAAAAATACGAACCCAACTAAAAAGTCCGGGTAAAATTACGAACCCAACTAAAAAGTCCGGGTAAAATTACGAACCCATCTAAAACTCCGGGTAAAATTACGAACTCAACTAAAACTCCGGGTAAAATTACGAACCCAACTAAAACTCCGGGTAAAATTACGAACCCAACTAAAAGTCCGGGTAAAAAATACGAACCCAACTAAAAAGTCCGGGTAAAATTACGAACCCAACTAAAACTCCGGGTAAAATTACGAACCCAACTAAAACTCCGGGTAAAATTACGAACCCAAGTAAAACTCCGGGTAAAATTACGAACCCAAGTAAAACTCCGGGTAAAATTACGAACCCAACTAAAAAGTCCGGGTAACTCAAGACTCCGGGTAAAATTACGAACCCAACTAAAAGTCCGGGTAAAAAATACGAACCCAACTAAAAAGTCCGAGTAAAATTACGAACCCAACTAAAAGTCCGGGTAAAAAATACGAACCCAACTAAAAAGTCCGGGTAAAATTACGAACCCAAGTGAAACTCCGGGTAAAATTACGAACCCAACTAAAACTCCGGGTAAAATTACGAACCCAACTAAAAGTCCGGGTAAAAAATACGAACCCAACTAAAGCTCCGGGCAAAAATACTAACCCAACTAAAAAGTCCGGGTAAAAAATACGAACCCAACTAAAACTCCGGGTAAAAATACGAACCCAACTAAAACTCCGGGTAAAAATACGAACCCAACTAAAACTCCGGGTAAAAAATATGAACCCAACTAAAACTCCGGGTAAAATCACCAACACAACTAAAACTCCGGGTAAAAATACGAACCCAACTAAAACTCCGGGTAAAAAATACGAACCCAACTAAAACTCCGGGTAAAAAATTCGAACCCAACTAAAACTCCGGGTAAAATTACGAACCCAACTAAAAGTCCGGGTAAAAAATACGAACCCAACTAAAAAGTCCGGGTAAAATTACGAACCCAACTAAAACTCCGGGTAAAATTACGAACCCAACTAAAACTCCGGGTAAAAAATACGAACCCAACTAAAAAGTCCGGGTAAAATTACGAACCCAACTAAAAAGTCCGGGTAAAATTACGAACCCATCTAAAACTCCGGGTAAAATTACGAACTCAACTAAAACTCCGGGTAAAATTACGAACCCAACTAAAACTCCGGGTAAAATTACGAACCCAACTAAAAGTCCGGGTAAAAAATACGAACCCAACTAAAAAGTCCGGGTAAAATTACGAACCCAACTAAAACTCCGGGTAAAATTACGAACCCAACTAAAACGCCGGGTAAAATTACGAACCCAAGTAAAACTCCGGGTAAAATTACGAACCCAAGTAAACCTCCGGGTAAAATTACGAACCCAACTAAAACTCCGGGTAAAATTACGAACCCAACTAAAACTCCGGGTAAAATTACGAACCCAACTAAAAGTCCGGGTAAAAATACGAACCCAACTATTAACTCAAGACTCCGGGTAAAATTACGAACCCAACTAAAACTCCGGGTAAAATTACGAACCCAACTAAAACTCCGGGTAAAATTACGAACCCAACTAAAAGTCCGGGTAAAAAATACGAACCCAACTAAAAAGTCCGGGTAAAAAATTCGAACCCAACTAAAAAGTCCGGGTAAAATTACGAACCCAACTAAAACCCCGGGTGAAAATACGAACCCAACTAAAACTCCGGGTAAAAAATACGAACCCAACTAAAACTCCGGGTAAAAATACGAACCCAACTAAAACTCCGGGTAAAAATACGAACCCAACTAAAACTCCGGGTAAAAAATACGAACCCAACTAAAACTCAGGCTAAAAAATACGAACCCAACTAAAATTCCGGGCAAAAATACTAACCCAACTAAAAAGTCCGGGTAAAAAATACGAACCCAACTAAAACTCCGGGTAAAAATACGAACCCAACTAAAACTACGGGTAAAAATACGAACCCAACTAAAACTCCGTGTAAAAAATACGAACCCAACTAAAACTCCGGGTAAAAAATACGAACCCAACTAAAAAGTCCGGTAAAAAATATGAACCCAACTAAAACTCCGGGTAAAATTACCAACACAACTAAAAAGTCCGGGTAAAATTACGAACCCAACTAAAACTCCGGGTAAAATTACGAACCCAACTAAAACTCCGGGTAAAAAATACGGCACCCAACTAAAAAGTCCGGGTAAAATTACGAACCCAACTAAAAAGTCCGGGTAAAATTACGAACCCAACTAAAACTCCGGGTAAAATTACGAACTCAACTAAAACTCCGGGTAAAATTACGAACCCAACTAAAACTCCGGGTAAAATTACGAACCCAACTAGAAGAACGGGTAAAAAATACGAACCCAACTAAAAAGTCCGGGTAAAATTAGGAACCCAACTAAAACTCCGGGTAAAATTACGAACCCAACTAAAACTCCGGGTAAAATTACGAACCCAAGTAAAACTCCGGGTAAAATTACGAACCCAAGTAAAACTCCGGGTAAAATTGCGAACCCAACTAAAACTCCGGGTAAAATTACGAACCCAACTAGAAAGTCCGGGTAAAAAATACGAACCCAACTAAAACTCCGGGTAAAAATACGAACCCAACTAAAGCTCCGGGTAAAAATACGAACCCAACTAAAACTCCGGGTAAAAAATACGAACCCAACTAAAACTCCGGGTAAAAATACGAACCCAACTAAAACTCCGGGTAAAAATACGAACCAAACTAAAACTCCGGGTAAAAAATACGAACCCAACTAAAACTCCGGGTAAAAAATACGAACCCAACTAAAACTCCGGGCAAAAATACTAACCCAACTAAAAAGTCCGGGTAAAAAATACGAACCCAACTAAAACTCCGGGTAAAAATACAAACTCAACTAAAACTCCGGGTAAAAATACGAACCCAACTAAAACTCCGGATAAAAAATACGAACCCAACTAAAACTCCGGGTAAAAAATACGAACCCAACTAAAAAGTCCGGTAAAAAATATGAACCCAACTAAAACTCCGGGTAAAATTACCAACACAACTAAACTCCGGGTAAAAATACGAACCCAACTAAAACTCCGGGTAAAAAATGCGAACCCAACAAAACTCCGGGTAAAAAATACGAACCCAACTAAAACTCCGGGTAAAATTACGAACCCAACTAAAAGTCCGGGTAAAAAATACGAACCCAACTAAAAGTCCGGGTAAAAAATACGAACCCAACTAAAAAGTCCGGGTAAAATTACGAACCCAACTAAAACTCCGGGTAAAATTACGAACCCAACTAAAACTCCGGGTAAAAAATACGAACCCAACTAAAAAGTCCGGGTAAAATTACGAACCCAACTAAAAAGTCCGGGTAAAATTACGAACCCATCTAAAACTCCGGGTAAAATTACGAACTCAACTAAAACTCCGGGTAAAATTACGAACCCAACTAAAACTCCGGGTAAAATTACGAACCCAACTAAAAGTCCGGGTAAAAAATACGAACCCAACTAAAAAGTCCGGGTAAAATTACGAACCCAACTAAAACTCCGGGTAAAATTACGAACCCAACTAAAACTCCGGGTAAAATTACGAACCCAAGTAAAACTCCGGGTAAAATTACGAACCCAAGTAAAACTCCGGGTAAAATTACGAACCCAACTAAAACTCCGGGTAAAATTACGAACCCAACTAAAACTCCGGGTAAAATTACGAACCCAACTAAAAGTCCGGGTAAAAATACGAACCCAACTATTAACTCAAGACTCCGGGTAAAATTACGAACCCAACTAAAACTCCGGGTAAAATTACGAACCCAACTAAAACTCCGGGTAAAATTACGAACCCAACTAAAAGTCCGGGTAAAAAATACGAACCCAACTAAAAAG
The DNA here is from genome assembly GCA_964023965.1 of Melinopterus prodromus. Classification (NCBI taxonomy): domain Eukaryota; kingdom Metazoa; phylum Arthropoda; class Insecta; order Coleoptera; family Scarabaeidae; genus Melinopterus; species Melinopterus prodromus. The sequence continues at coordinate 43,926 of CAXIES010000594.1, read as the reverse complement.
TCCGGGTAAAATTACGAACCCAACTAAAAGTCCGGGTAAAAAATTCGAACCCAACTAAAAAGTCCGGGTAAAATTACGAACCTAACTAAAACTCCGGGTGAAAATACGAACCCAACTAAAACTCCGGGTAAAAAATACGAACCCAACTAAAACTCCGGGTAAAAATACGAACCCAACTAAAACTCCGGGTAAAAATACGAACCCAACTAAAACTCCGGGTAAAAAATACGAACCCAACTAAAACTCAGGCTAAAAAATACGAACCCAACTAAAATTCCGGGCAAAAATACTAACCCAACTAAAAAGTCCGGGTAAAAAATACGAACCCAACTAAAACTCCGGGTAAAAATACGAACCCAACTAAAACTACGGGTAAAAATACGAACCCAACTAAAACTCCGGGTAAAAAATACGAACCCAACTAAAACTCCGGGTAAAAAATACGAACCCAACTAAAAAGTCCGGTAAAAAATATGAACCCAACTAAAACTCCGGGTAAAATTACCAACACAACTAAAAAGTCCGGGTAAAATTACGAACCCAACTAAAACTCCGGGTAAAATTACGAACCCAACTAAAACTCCGGGTAAAAAATACGGCACCCAACTAAAAAGTCCGGGTAAAATTACGAACCCAACTAAAAAGTCCGGGTAAAATTACGAACCCAACTAAAACTCCGGGTAAAATTACGAACTCAACTAAAACTCCGGGTAAAATTACGAACCCAACTAAAACTCCGGGTAAAATTACGAACCCAACTAGAAGTACGGGTAAAAAATACGAACCCAACTAAAAAGTCCGGGTAAAATTAGGAACCCAACTAAAACTCCGGGTAAAATTACGAACCCAACTAAAACTCCGGGTAAAATTACGAACCCAAGTAAAACTCCGGGTAAAATTACGAACCCAAGTAAAACTCCGGGTAAAATTGCGAACCCAACTAAAACTCCGGGTAAAATTACGAACCCAACTAGAAAGTCCGGGTAAAAAATACGAACCCAACTAAAACTCCGGGTAAAAATACGAACCCAACTAAAGCTCCGGGTAAAAATACGAACCCAACTAAAACTCCGGGTAAAAAATACGAACCCAACTAAAACTCCGGGTAAAAATACGAACCCAACTAAAACTCCGGGTAAAAATACGAACCCAACTAAAACTCCGGGTAAAAAATACGAACCCAACTAAAACTCCGGGTAACAAATACGAACCCAACTAAAACTCCGGGCAAAAATACTAACCCAACTAAAAAGTCCGGGTAAAAAATACGAACCCAACTAAAACTCCGGGTAAAAATACAAACCCAACTAAAACTCCGGGTAAAAATACGAACCCAACTAAAACTCCGGATAAAAAATACGAACCCAACTAAAACTCCGGGTAAAAAATACGAACCCAACTAAAAAGTCCGGTAAAAAATATGAACCCAACTAAAACTCCGGGTAAAATTGCCAACACAACTAAACTCCGGGTAAAAATACGAACCCAACTAAAACTCCGGGTAAAAAATGCGAACCCAACAAAACTCCGGGTAAAAAATACGAACCCAACTAAAACTCCGGGTAAAATTACGAACCCAACTAAAAGTCCGGGTAAAAAATACGAACCCAACTAAAAAGTCCGGGTAAAATTACGAACCCACCTAAAACTCCGGGTAAAAAATACGAACCCAACTAAAAAGTCAGGGTAAAATTACGAACCCAAGTAAAACTCCGGGTAAAATTACGAACCCAACTAAAAGTCCGGGTAAAAAATACGAACCCAACTAAAAAGTCCGAGTAAAATTATGAACCCAACTAAAAGTCCGGGTAAAAAATACGAACCCAACTAAAAAGTCCGGGTAAAATTACGAACCCAAGTGAAACTCCGGGTAAAATTACGAACCCAACTAAAACTCCGGGTAAAATTACGAACCCAACTAAAAGTCCGGGTAAAAAATACGAACCCAACTAAAAAGTCCGGGTAAAATTACGAACCCAACTAAAACTCCGGGTAAAATTACGAACCCAACTAAAACTCCGGGAAAAAAATACGAACCCAACTAAAAAGTCCGTGTAAAATTACGAACCCAACTAAAAAGTCCGGGTAAAATTACGAACCCAACTAAAACTCCGGGTAAAATTACGAACTCAACTAAAACTCCGGGTAAAATTACGAACCCAACTAAAACTCCGGGTAAAATTACGAACCCAACTAAAAGTCCGGGTAAAAAATACGAACCCAACTAAAAAGTCCGGGTAAAATTACGAACCCAACTAAAACTCCGGGTAAAATTACGAACCCAAGTAAAACTCCGGGTAAAATTACGAACCCAAGTAAAACTCCGGGTAAAATTACGAACCCAACTAAAACTCCGGGTAAAATTACGAACCCAACTAAAACTCCGGGTAAAATTACGAACCCAACTAAAAGTCCGGGTAAAAATACGAACCCAACTATTAACTCAAGACTCCGGGTAAAATTACGAACCCAACTAAAACTCCGGGTAAAATTACGAACCCAACTAAAACTCCGGGTAAAATTACGAACCCAACTAAAAGTCCGGGTAAAAAATACGAACCCAACTAAAAAGTCCGGGTAAAATTACGAACCCAACTAAAAGTCCGGGTAAAAAATTCGAACCCAACTAAAAAGTCCGGGTAAAATTACGAACCCAACTAAAACTCCGGGTGAAAATACGAACCCAACTAAAACTCCGGGTAAAAAATACGAACCCAACTAAAACTCCGGGTAAAAATACGAACCCAACTAAAACTCCGGGTAAAAATACGAACCCAACTAAAACTCCGGGTAAAAAATACGAACCCAACTAAAACTCAGGCTAAAAAATACGAACCCAACTAAAATTCCGTGCAAAAATACTAACCCAACTAAAAAGTCCGGGTAAAAAATACGAACCCAACTAAAACTCCGGGTAAAAATACGAACCCAACTAAAACTACGGGTAAAAATACGAACCCAACTAAAACTCCGGGTAAAAAATACGAACCCAACTAAAACTCCGGGTAAAAAATACGAACCCAACTAAAAAGTCCGGTAAAAAATATGAACCCAACTAAAACTCCGTGTAAAATTACCAACACAACTAAAAAGTCCGGGTAAAATTACGAACCCAACTAAAACTCCGGGTAAAATTACGAACCCAACTAAAACTCCGGGTAAAAAATACGGCACCCAACTAAAAAGTCCGGGTAAAATTACGAACCCAACTAAAAAGTCCGGGTAAAATTACGAACCCAACTAAAACTCCGGGTAAAATTACGAACTCAACTAAAACTCCGGGTAAAATTACGAACCCAACTAAAACTCCGGGTAAAATTACGAACCCAACTAGAAGTACGGGTAAAAAATACGAACCCAACTAAAAAGTCCGGGTAAAATTAGGAACCCAACTAAAACTCCGGGTAAAATTACGAACCCAACTAAAACTCCGGGTAAAATTACGATCCCAAGTAAAACTCCGGGTAAAATTACGAACCCAAGTAAAACTCCGGGTAAAATTGCGAACCCAACTAAAACTCCGGGTAAAATTACGAACCCAACTAGAAAGTCCGGGTAAAAAATACGAACCCAACTAAAACTCCGGGTAAAAATACGAACCCAACTAAAGCTCCGGGTAAAAATACGAACCCAACTAAAACTCCGGGTAAAAAATACGAACCCAACTAAAACTCCGGGTAAAAATACGAACCCAACTAAAACTCCGGGTAAAAATACGAACCCAACTAAAACTCCGGGTAAAAAATACGAACCCAACTAAAACTCCGGGTAAAAAATACGAACCCAACTAAAACTCCGGGCAAAAATACTAACCCAACTAAAAAGTCCGGGTAAAAAATACGAACCCAACTAAAACTCCGGGTAAAAATACAAACCCAACTAAAACTCCGGGTAAAAATACGAACCCAACTAAAACTCCGGATAAAAAATACGAACCCAACTAAAACTCCGGGTAAAAAATACGAACCCAACTAAAAAGTCCGGTAAAAAATATGAACCCAACTAAAACTCCGGGTAAAATTGCCAACACAACTAAACTCCGGGTAAAAATACGAACCCAACTAAAACTCCGGGTAAAAAATGCGAACCCAACAAAACTCCGGGTAAAAAATACGAACCCAACTAAAACTCCGGGTAAAATTACGAACCCAACTAAAAGTCCGGGTAAAAAATACGAACCCAACTAAAAAGTCCGGGTAAAATTACGAACCCACCTAAAACTCCGGGTAAAAAATACGAACCCAACTAAAAAGTCAGGGTAAAATTACGAACCCAAGTAAAACTCCGGGTAAAATTACGAACCCAACTAAAAGTCCGGGTAAAAAATACGAACCCAACTAAAAAGTCCGAGTAAAATTATGAACCCAACTAAAAGTCCGGGTAAAAAATACGAACCCAACTAAAAAGTCCGGGTAAAATTACGAACCCAAGTGAAACTCCGGGTAAAATTACGAACCCAACTAAAACTCCGGGTAAAATTACGAACCCAACTAAAAGTCCGGGTAAAAAATACGAACCCAACTAAAAAGTCCGGGTAAAATTACGAACCCAACTAAAACTCCGGGAAAAAAATACGAACCCAACTAAAAAGTCCGTGTAAAATTACGAACCCAACTAAAAAGTCCGGTTAAAATTACGAACCCAACTAAAACTCCGGGTAAAATTACGAACTCAACTAAAACTCCGGGTAAAATTACGAACCCAACTAAAACTCCGGGTAAAATTACGAACCCAACTAAAAGTCCGGGTAAAAAATACGAACCCAACTAAAAAGTCCGGGTAAAATTACGAACCCAACTAAAACTCCGGGTAAAATTACGAACCCAACTAAAACTCCGGGTAAAATTACGAACCCAAGTAAAACTCCGGGTAAAATTACGAACCCAAGTAAAACTCCGGGTAAAATTACGAACCCAACTAAAACTCCGGGTAAAATTATGAACCCAACTGAAAGTCCGGGTAAAAAATACGAACCCAACTAAAACTCCGGGCAAAAATACTAACCCAACTAAAAAGTCCGGGTAAAAAATACGAACCCAACCAAAACTCCGGGTAAAAATACGAACCCAACTAAAACTCCGGGTAAAAATACGAACCCAACTAAAACTCCGGGTAAAAAATATGAACCCAACTAAAACTCCGGGTAAAATTATCAACACAACTAAAACTCCGGGTAAAAATACGAACCCAACTAAAACTCCGGATAAAAAATACGAACCCAACTAAAACTCCGGGTAAAAAATTCGAACCCAACTAAAACTCCGGGTAAAATTACGAACCCAACTAAAAGTCCGGGTAAAAAATACGAACCCAACTAAAAAGTCCGGGTAAAATTACGAACCCAACTAAAACTCCGGGTAAAATTACGAACCCAACTAAAACTCCGGGTAAAAAATACGAACCCAACTAAAAAGTCCGGGTAAAATTACGAACCCAACTAAAAAGTCCGGGTAAAATTACGAACCCAACTAAAACTCCGGGTAAAATTACGAACTCAACTAAAACTCCGGGTAAAATTACGAACCCAACTAAAACTCCGGGTAAAATTACGAACCCAACTAAAAGTCCGGGTAAAAAATACGAACCCAACTAAAAAGTCCGGGTAAAATTACGAACCCAACTAAAACTCCGGGTAAAATTACGAACCCAACTAAAACTCCGGGTAAAATTACGAACCCAAGTAAAACTCCGGGTAAAATTACGAACCCAAGTAAAACTCCGGGTAAAATTACGAACCCAACTAAAAGTCCGGGTAAAAAATACGAACCCAACTAAAACTCCGGGCAAAAATACTAACCCAACTAAAAAGTGCGGGTAAAAAATACGAACCCAACTAAAACTCCGGGTAAAAAATATGAACCCAACTAAAACTCCGGGTAAAATTACCAACACAACTAAAACTCCGGGTAAAAATACGAACCCAACTAAAACTCTGGGTAAAAAATACGAACCCAACTAAAACTCCGGGTAAAAAATTCGAACCCAACTAAAACTACGGGTAAAATTACGAACCCAACTAAAAGTCCGGGTAAAAAATACGAACCCAACTAAAAAGTCCGGGTAAAATTACGAACCCAACTAAAACTCCGGGTAAAATTACGAACCCAACTAAAAGTCCGGGTAAAAAATACGAACCCAACTAAAAAGTCCGTGTAAAATTACGAACCCAACTAAAAAGTCCGGGTAAAATTACGAACCCAACTAAAACTCCGGGTAAAATTACGAACCCAACTAAAAGTCCGGGTAAAAAATACGAACCCAACTAAAACTCCGGGCAAAAATACTAACCCAACTAAAAAGTCCGGGTAAAAAATACGAACCCAACTAAAACTCCGGGTAAAAATACGAACCCAACTAAAACTCCGGGTAAAAATACGAGCCCAACTAAAACTCCGGGTAAAAAATATGAACCCAACTAAAACTCCGGGTAAAATTACCAACACAACTAAAACTCCGGGTAAAAATACGAACCCAACTAAAACTCCGGGTAAAATTACGAACCCAACTAAAACTCCGGGTAAAATTACGAACCCAACTAAAAGTCCGGGTAAAAAATTCGAACCCAACTAAAAAGTCCGGGTAAAATTACGAACCCAACTAAAACTCCGGGTAAGATTACGAACCCAACTAAAAAGTCCGGGTAAAATTACGAACCCAACTAAAAAGTCCGGGTAAAATTACGAACCCAACTAAAAAGTCCGGGTAAAATTACGAACCCAACTAAAACTCCGGGTAAAATTACGAACTCAACTAAAACTCCGGGTAAAATTACGAACCCAACTAAAACTCCGGGTAAAATTACGAACCCAACTAAAAGTCCGGGTAAAAAATACGAACCCAACTAAAAAGTCCGGGTAAAATTACGAACCCAACTAAAACTCCGGGTTAAATTACGAACCCAACTAAAACTCCGGGTAAAATTACGAACCCAACTAAAACTCCGGGTAAAATTACGAACCCAACTAAAACTCCGGGTAAAATTACGAACCCAACTAAAAGTCCGGGTAAAAAATACGAACCCAACTAAAAAGTCCGAGTAAAATTACGAACCCAAGTAAAACTCCGGGTAAAATTACGAACCCAACTAAAACTCCGGGTAAAATTACGAACCCAACTAAAAAGTCCGGGTAAAATTACGAACCCAAATAAAAAGTCCGGGTAAAATTACTAACCCAACTAAAACTCCGGGTAAAATTACGAACTCAACTAAAACTCCGGGTAAAATTACGAACCCAACTAAAACTCCGGGTAAAATTACGAACCCAACTAAAAGTCCGGGTAAAAAATACGAACCCAACTAAAAAGTCCGGGTAAAATTACGAACCCAATTAAAACTCCGGGTAAAATTACGAACCCAACTAAAACTCCGGGTAAAATTACGAACTCAACTAAAACTCCGGGTAAAAAATTCGAACCCAACTAAAACTCCGGGTAAAATTACGAACCCAACTAAAAGTCCGGGTAAAAAATACGAACCCAACTAAAAAGTCCGGGTAAAATTACGAACCCAACTAAAACTCCGGGTAAAATTACGAACCCAACTAAAACTCCGGGTAAAAAATACGAACCCAACTAAAAAGTCCGGGTAAAATTACGAACCCAACTAAAAAGTCCGGGTAAAATTACGAACCCAACTAAAACTCCGGGTAAAATTACGAACTCAACTAAAACTCCGGGTAAAATTACGAACCCAACTAAAACTCCGGGTAAAATTACGAACTCAACTAAAAGTCCGGGTAAAAAATACGAACCCAACTAAAAAGTCCGGGTAAAATTACGAACCCAACTAAAACTCCGGGTAAAATTACGAACCCAACTAAAACTCCGGGTAAAATTACGAACCCAAGTAAAACTCCGGGTAAAATTACGAACCCAAGTAAAACTCCGGGTAAAATTACGAACCCAACTAAAAGTCCGGGTAAAAAATACGAACCCAACTAAAACTCCGGGCAAAAATACTAACCCAACTAAAAAGTCCGGGTAAAAAATACGAACCCAACTAAAACTCCGGGTAAAAAATATGAACCCAACTAAAACTCCGGGTAAAATTACCAACACAACTAAAACTCCGGGTAAAAATACGAACCCAACTAAAACTCTGGGTAAAAAATACGAACCCAACTAAAACTCCGGGTAAAAAATTCGAACCCAACTAAAACTCCGGGTAAAATTACGAACCCAACTAAAAGTCCGGGTAAAAAATACGAACCCAACTAAAAAGTCCGGGTAAAATTACGAACCCAACTAAAACTCCGGGTAAAATTACGAACCCAACTAAAAGTCCGGGTAAAAAATACGAACCCAACTAAAAAGTCCGTGTAAAATTACGAACCCAACTAAAAAGTCCGGGTAAAATTACGAACCCAACTAAAACTCCGGGTAAAATTACGAACCCAACTAAATGTCCGGGTAAAAAATACGAACCCAACTAAAACTCCGGGCAAAAATACTAACCCAACTAAAAAGTCCGGGTAAAAAATACGAACCCAACTAAAACTCCGGGTAAAAATACGAACCCAACTAAAACTCCGGGTAAAAATACGAGCCCAACTAAAACTCCGGGTAAAAAATATGAACCCAACTAAAACTCCGGGTAAAATTACCAACACAACTAAAACTACGGGTAAAAATACGAACCCAACTAAAACTCCGGGTAAAATTACGAACCCAACTAAAACTCCGGGTAAAATTACGAACCCAACTAAAAGTCCGGGTAAAAAATTCGAACCCAACTAAAAAGTCCGGGTAAAATTACGAACCCAACTAAAACTCCGGGTAAGATTACGAACCCAACTAAAAAGTCCGGGTAAAATTACGAACCCAACTAAAAAGTCCGGGTAAAATTACGAACCCAACTAAAAAGTCCGGGTAAAATTACGCACCCAACTAAAACTCCGGGTAAAATTACGAACTCAACTAAAACTCCGGGTAAAATTACGAACCCAACTAAAACTCCGGGTAAAATTACGAACCCAACTAAAAGTCCGGGTAAAAAATACGAACCCAACTAAAAAGTCCGGGTAAAATTACGAACCCAACTAAAACTCCGGGTAAAATTACGAACCCAACTAAAACTCCGGGTAAAATTACAAACCCAACTAAAACTCCGGGTAAAATTACGAACCCAACTAAAACTCCGGGTAAAATTACGAACCCAACTAAAAGTCCGGGTAAAAAATACGAACCCAACTAAAAAGTCCGAGTAAAATTACGAACCCAAGTAAAACTCCGGGTAAAATTACGAACCCAACTAAAACTCCGGGTAAAATTACGAACCCAACTAAAAAGTCCGGGTAAAATTACGAACCCAAATAAAAAGTCCGGGTAAAATTACTAACCCAACTAAAACTCCGGGTAAAATTACGAACTCAACTAAAACTCCGGGTAAAATTACGAACCCAACTAAAACTCCGGGTAAAATTACGAACCCAACTAAAAGTCCGGGTAAAAAATACGAACCCAACTAAAAAGTCCGGGTAAAATTACGAACCCAACTAAAACTCCGGGTAAAATTACGAACCCAACTAAAACTCCGGGTAAAATTACGAACTCAACTAAAACTCCGGGTAAAATTACGAACCCAACTAAAACTCCGGGTAAAATTACGAACCCAACTAAAAGTCCGGGTAAAAAATACGAACCCAACTAAAAAGTCCGGGTAAAATTACGAACCCAACTAAAACTCCGGGTAAAATTACGAACCCAACTAAAACTCCGGGTAAAATTACGAACCCAAGTAAAACTCCGGGTAAAATTACGAACCCAAGTAAAACTCCGGGTAAAATTACGAACCCAACTAAAAGTCCGGGTAAAAAATACGAACCCAACTAAAACTCCGGGCAAAAATACTAACCCAACTAAAAAGTCCGGGTAAAAAATACGAACCCAACTAAAACTCCGGGTAAAAAATATGAACCCAACTAAAACTCCGGGTAAAATTACCAACACAACTAAAACTCCGGGTAAAAATACGAACCCAACTAAAACTCTGGGTAAAAAATACGAACCCAACTAAAACTCCGGGTAAAAAATTCGAACCCAACTAAAACTCCGGGTAAAATTACGAACCCAACTAAAAGTCCGGGTAAAAAATACGAACCCAACTAAAAAGTCCGGGTAAAATTACGAACCCAACTAAAACTCCGGGTAAAATTACGAACCCAACTAAAAGTCCGGGTAAAAAATACGAACCCAACTAAAAAGTCCGTGTAAAATTACGAACCCAACTAAAAAGTCCGGGTAAAATTACGAACCCAACTAAAACTCCGGGTAAAATTACGAACCCAACTAAAAGTCCGGGTAAAAAATACGAACCCAACTAAAACTCCGGGCAAAAATACTAACCCAACTAAAAAGTCCGGGTAAAAAATACGAACCCAACTAAAACTCCGGGTAAAAATACGAACCCAACTAAAACTCCGGGTAAAAATACGAGCCCAACTAAAACTCCGGGTAAAAAATATGAACCCAACTGAAACTCCGGGTAAAATTACCGACACAACTAAAACTCCGGGTAAAAATACGAACCCAACTAAAACTCCGGGTAAAATTACGAACCCAACTAAAACTCCGGGTAAAATTACGAACCCAACTAAAAGTCCGGGTAAAATTACGAACCCAACTAAAACTCCGGGTAAAATTACGAACCCAACTAAAAGTCCGGGTAAAAAATTCGAACCCAACTAAAAAGTCCGGGTAAAATTACGAACCCAACTAAAACTCCGGGTAAGATTACGAACCCAACTAAAAAGTCCGGGTAAAATTACGAACCCAACTAAAAAGTCCGGGTAAAATTACGAACCCAACTAAAACTCCGGGTAAAATTACGAACTCAACTAAAACTCCGGGTAAAATTACGAACCCAACTAAAACTCCGGGTAAAATTACGAACCCAACTAAAAGTCCGGGTAAAAAATACAAACCCAACTAAAAAGACGGGTAAAATTACGAACCCAACTAAAACTCCGGGTAAAATTACGAACCCAACTAAAACTCCGGGTAAAATTACGAACCCAACTAAAACTCCGGGTAAAATTACGAACCCAACTAAAACTCCGGGTAAAATTACGAACCCAACTAAAAGTCCGGGTAAAAAATACGAACCCAACTAAAAAGTCCGAGTAAAATTACGAACCCAAGTAAAACTCCGGGTAAAATTACGAACCCAACTAAAACTCCGGGTAAAATTACGAACCCAACTAAAAAGTCCGGGTAAAATTACGAACCCAAATAAAAAGTCCGGGTAAAATTACTAACCCAACTAAAACTCCGGGTAAAATTACGAACTCAACTAAAACTCCGGGTAAAATTACGAACCCAACTAAAACTCCGGGTAAAATTACGAACCCAACTAAAAGTCCGGGTAAAAAATACGAACCCAACTAAAAAGTCCGGGTAAAATTACGAACCCAACTAAAACTCCGGGTAAAATTACGAACCCAACTAAAACTCCGGGTAAAATTACGAACTCAACTAAAACTCCGGGTAAAATTACGAACCCAACTAAAACTCCGGGTAAAATTACGAACCCAACTAAAAGTCCGGGTAAAAAATACGAACCCAACTAAAAAGTCCGGGTAAAATTACGAACCCAACTAAAACTCCGGGTAAAATTACGAACCCAACTAAAACTCCGGGTAAAATTACGAACCCAAGTAAAACTCCGGGTAAAATTACGAACCCAAGTAAAACTCCGGGTAAAATTACGAACCCAACTAAAAGTCCGGGTAAAAAATACGAACCCAACTAAAACTCCGGGCAAAAATACTAACCCAACTAAAAAGTCCGGGTAAAAAATACGAACCCAACTAAAACTCCGGGTAAAAAATATGAACCCAACTAAAACTCCGGGTAAAATTACCAACACAACTAAAACTCCGGGTAAAAATACGAACCCAACTAAAACTCTGGGTAAAAAATACGAACCCAACTAAAACTCCGGGTAAAAAATTCGAACCCAACTAAAACTCCGGGTAAAATTACGAACCCAACTAAAAGTCCGGGTAAAAAATACGAACCCAACTAAAAAGTCCGGGTAAAATTACGAACCCAACTAAAACTCCGGGTAAAATTACGAACCCAACTAAAAGTCCGGGTAAAAAATACGAACCCAACTAAAAAGTCCGTGTAAAATTACGAACCCAACTAAAAAGTCCGGGTAAAATTACGAACCCAACTAAAACTCCGGGTAAAATTACGAACCCAACTAAAAGTCCGGGTAAAAAATACGAACCCAACTAAAACTCCGGGCAAAAATACTAACCCAACTAAAAAGTCCGGGTAAAAAATACGAACCCAACTAAAACTCCGGGTAAAAATACGAACCCAACTAAAACTCCGGGTAAAAATACGAGCCCAACTAAAACTCCGGGTAAAAAATATGAACCCAACTAAAACTCCGGGTAAAATTACCAACACAACTAAAACTCCGGGTAAAAATACGAACCCAACTAAAACTCCGGGTAAAATTACGAACCCAACTAAAACTCCGGGTAAAATTACGAACCCAACTAAAAGTCCGGGTAAAAAATTCGAACCCAACTAAAAAGTCCGGGTAAAATTACGAACCCAACTAAAACTCCGGGTAAAATTACGAACCCAACTAAAAGTCCGGGTAAAAAATACGAACCCAACTAAAAAGTCCTGGTAAAATTACGAACCCAACTAAAACTCCGGGTAAAATTACGAACCCAACTAAAACTCCGGGAAAAAAATACGAACCCAACTAAAAAGTCCGTGTAAAATTACGAACCCAACTAAAAAGTCCGGGTAAAATTACGAACCCAACTAAAACTCCGGGTAAAATTACGAACTCAACTAAAACTCCGGGTAAAATTACGAACCCAACTAAAAGTCCGGGTAAAAAGTACGAACCCAACTAAAAAGTCCGGGTAAAATTACGAACCCAACTAAAACTCCGGGTAAAATTACGAACCCAACTAAAACTCCGGGTAAAATTACGAACCCAAGTAAAACTCCGGGTAAAATTACGAACCCAAGTAAAACTCCGGGTAAAATTACGAACCCAACTAAAACTCCGGGTAAAATCATGAACCCAACTAAAAGTCCGGGTAAAAAATACGAACCCAACTAAAACTCCGGGCAAAAATACTAACCCAACTAAAAAGTCCGGGTAAAAAATACGAACCCAACTAAAACTCCGGGTAAAAAATATGAACCCAACTAAAACTCCGGGTAAAATTACCAACACAACTAAAACTCCGGGTAAAAATACGAACCCAACTAAAACTCCGGGTAAAAATACGAACCCAACTAAAACTCCGGGTAAAAAATATGAACCCAACTAAAACTCCGGGTAAAATTACCAACACAACTAAAACTCCGGGTAAAAATACGAACCCAACTAAAACTCCGGATAAAAAATACGAACCCAACTAAAACTCCGGGTAAAAAATTCGAACCCAACTAAAACTCCGGGTAACATTACGAACCCAACTAAAAGTCCGGGTAAAAAATACGAACCCAACTAAAAAGTCCGGGTAAAATTACGAACCCAACTAAAACTCCGGGTAAAATTACGAACCCAACTAAAACTCCGGGTAAAAATACGAACCCAACTAAAAAGTCCGGGTAAAATTACGAACCCAACTAAAAAGTCCGGGTAAAATTAGGAACCCAACTAAAACTCCGGGTAAAATTACGAACTCAACTAAAACTCCGGGTAAAATTACGAACCCAACTAAAACTCCGGGTAAAATTACGAACCCAACTAAAAGTCCGGGTAAAAAATACGAACCCAACTAAAAAGTCCGGGTAAAATTACGAACCCAACTAAAACTCCGCTTAAAATTACGAACCCAACTAAAACTCCGGGTAAAATTACGAACCCAAGTAAAACTCCGGGTAAAATTACGAACCCAAGTAAAACTCCGGGTAAAATTACGAACCCAACTAAAAGTCCGGGTAAAAAATACGAACCCAACTAAAACTCCGGGCAAAAATACTAACCCAACTAAAAAGTCCGGGTAAAAAATACGAACCCAACTAAAACTCCGGGTAAAAAATATGAACCCAACTAAAACTCCGGGTAAAATTACCAACACAACTAAAACTCCGGGTAAAAATACGAACCCAACTAAAACTCTGGGTAAAAAATACGAACCCAACTAAAACTCCGGGTAAAAAATTCGAACCCAACTAAAACTCCGGGTAAAATTACGAACCCAACTAAAAGTCCGGGTAAAAAATACGAACCCAACTAAAAAGTCCGGGTAAAATTACGAACCCAACTAAAACTCCGGGTAAAATTACGAACCCAACTAAAAGTCCGGGTAAAAAATACGAACCCAACTAAAAAGTCCGTGTAAAATTACGAACCCAACTAAAAAGTCCGGGTAAAATTACGAACCCAACTAAAACTCCGGGTAAAATTACGAACCCAACTAAAAGTCCGGGTAAAAAATACGAACCCAACTAAAACTCCGGGCAAAAATACTAACCCAACTAAAAAGTCCGGGTAAAAAATACGAACCCAACTAAAACTCCGGGTAAAAATACGAACCCAATTAAAACTTTGGGTAAAAATACGAGCCCAACTAAAACTCCGGGTAAAAAATATGAACCCAACTAAAACTCCGGGTAAAATTACCAACACAACTAAAACTCCGGGTAAAAATACGAACCCAACTAAAACTCCGGGTAAAATTACGAACCCAACTAAAACTCCGGGTAAAATTACGAACCCAACTAAAAGTCCGGGTAAAAAATTCGAACCCAACTAAAAAGTCCGGGTAAAATTACGAACCCAACTAAAACTCCGGGTAAGATTACGAACCCAACTAAAAAGTCCGGGTAAAATTACGAACCCAACAAAAAAGTCCGGGTAAAATTACGAACCCAACTAAAAAGTCCGGGTAAAATTACGAACCCAACTAAAACTCCGGGTAAAATTACGAACTCAACTAAAACTCCGGGTAAAATTACGAACCCAACTAAAACTCCGGGTAAAATTACGAACCCAACTAAAAGTCCGGGTAAAAAATACGAACCCAACTAAAAAGTCCGGGTAAAATTACGAACCCAACTAAAACTCCGGGTAAAATTACGAACCCAACTAAAACTCCGGGTAAAATTACGAACCCAACTAAAACTCCGGGTAAAATTACGAACCCAACTAAAACTCCGGGTAAAATTACGAACCCAACTAAAAGTCCGGGTAAAAAATACGAACCCAACTAAAAAGTCCGAGTAAAATTACGAACCCAAGTAAAACTCCGGGTAAAATTACGAACCCAACTAAAACTCCGGGTAAAATTGCGAACCCAACTAAAAAGTCCGGGTAAAATTACGAACCCAAATAAAAAGTCCGGGGTAAAATTACTAACCCAACTAAAACTCCGGGTAAAATTACGAACTCAACTAAAACTCCGGGTAAAATTACGAACCCAACTAAAACTCCGGGTAAAATTACGAACCCAACTAAAAGTCCGGGTAAAAAATACGAACCCAACTAAAAAGTCCGGGTAAAATTACGAACCCAACTAAAACTCCGGGTAAAATTACGAACCCTACTAAAACTCCGGGTAAAATTACGAACCTAACTAAAACTCCGGGTAAAATTACGAACCCAACTAAAACTCCGGGTAAAATTACGAACCCAACTAAAAAGTGCGGGTAAAATTACGAACCCAACTAAAACTCCGGGTAAAAAATACGAACCAAACAAAAAAGTCCGGGTAACATTTAGAACCCAACTAAAACTCCGGGTAAAAAAATACGAACCCAACTAAATCTCCGGGCAAAAATACTAACCCAACTAAAAAGTCCGGGTAAAAAATACGAACCCAACTAAAACTCCGGGTAAAAATACGAACCCAACTAAAGCTCCGGGTAAAAATACGAACCCAACTAAAACTCCGGGTAAAAATTACGAACCCAACTAAAACTCCGGGTAAAAATACGAACCCAACTAAAACTCCGGGTAAAAATACGAACCCAACTAAAACTCCGGGTAAAAAATACGAACCCAACTAAAACTCCGGGTAAAAAATACGAACCCAACTAAAACTCCGGGCAAAAATACTAACCCAACTAAAAAGTCCGGGTAAAAAATACGAACCCAACTAAAACTCCGGGTAAAAATACAAACCCAACTAAAACTCCGGGTAAAAATACGAACCCAACTAAAACTCCGGATAAAAAATACGAACCCAACTAAAACTCCGGGTAAAAAATACGAATCCAACTAAAAAGTCCGGTAAAAAATATGAACCCAACTAAAACTCCGGGTAAAATTACCAACACAACTAAAACTCCGGGTAAAAATACGAACCCAACTAAAACTCCGGGTAAAAAATACGAACCCAACAAAACTCCGGGTAAAAAATACGAACCAAACTAAAACTCCGGGTAAAATTACGAACCCAACTAAAAGTCCGGGTAAAAAATACGAACCCAACTAAAAAGTCCGGGTAACATTACGAACCCAACTAAAACTCCGGGTAAAAAATACGAACCCAACTAAAAAGTCCCGGTAAAATTACGAACCCAAGTAAAACTCCGGGTAAAATTACGTACCCAACTAAAACTCCGGGTAAAATTACGAACCCAACTAAAAGTCCGGGTAAAAAATACGAACCCAACTAAAAAGTCCGAGTAAAATTACGAACCCAACTAAAAGTCCGGGTAAAAAATACGAACCCAACTAAAAAGTCCGGGTAAAATTACGAACCCAAGTGAAACTCCGGGTAAAATTACGAACCCAACTAAAACTCCGGGTAAAATTACGAACCCAACTAAAAGTCCGGGTAAAAAATACGAACCCAACTAAAACTCCGGGCAAAAATACTAACCCAACTAAAAAGTCCGGGTAAAAAATACGAACCCAACTAAAGCTCCGGGTAAAAATACGAACCCAACTAAAACTCCGGGTAAAAATACGAACCCAACTAAAACTCCGGGTAAAAAATATGAACCCAACTAAAACTCCGGGTAAAATTACCAACACAACTAAAACTCCGGGTAAAAATACGAACCCAACTAAAACTCCGGGTAAAAAATACGAACCCAACTAAAACTCCGGGTAAAAAATTCGAACCCAACTAAAACTCCGCGTAAAATTACGAACCCAACTAAAAGTCCGGGTAAAAAATACGAACCCAACTAAAAAGTCCGGGTAAAATTACGAACCCAACTAAAACTCCGGGTAAGATTACGAACCCAACTAAAACTCCGGGTAAAAAATACGAACCCAACTAAAAAGTCCGTGTAAAGTTACGAACCCAACTAAAAAGTCCGGGTAAAATTACGAACCCAACTAAAACTCCGGGTAAAATTACGAACTCAACTAAAACTCCGGGTAAAATTGCGAACCCAACTAAAACTCCGGGTAAAATTACGAACCCAACTAAAAGTCCGGGTAAAAAATACGAACCCAACTAAAAAGTCCGGGTAAAATTACGAACCCAACTAAAACTCCGGGTAAAATTACGAACCAAACTAAAACTCCGGGTAAAATTACGAACCCAAGTAAAACTCCGGGTAAAATTACGAACCCAAGTAAAACTCCGGGTAAAATTACGAACCCAACTAAAACTCCGGGTAAAATTATGAACCCAACTAAAAGTCCGGGTAAAAAATACGAACCCAACTAAAACTCCGGGCAAAAATACTAACCCAACTAAAAAGTCCGGGTAAAAAATACGAACCCAACCAAAACTCCGGGTAAAAATACGAACCCAACTAAAACTCCGGGTAAAAATACGAACCCAACTAAAACTCCGGGTAAAAAATATGAACCCAACTAAAACTCCGGGTAAAATTACCAACACAACTAAAACTCCGGGTAAAAATACGAACCCAACTAAAACTCCGGATAAAAAATACGAACCCAACTAAAACTCCGGGTAAAAAATTCGAACCCAACTAAAACTCCGGGTAAAATTACGAACCCAACTAAAAGTCCGGGTAAAAAATACGAACCCAACTAAAACTCCGGGTAAAATTACGAACCCAACTAAAACTCCGGGTAAAAAATACGAACCCAACTAAAAAGTCCGGGTAAAATTACGAACCCAACTAAAAAGTCCGGGTAAAATTACGAACCCAACTAAAACTCCGGGTAAAATTACGAACTCAACTAAAACTCCGGGTAAAATTACGAACCCAACTAAAACTCCGGGTAAAATTACGAACCCAACTAAAAGTCCGGGTAAAAAATACGAACCCAACTAAAAAGTCCGGGTAAAATTACGAACCCAACTAAAACTCCGGGTAAAATTACGAACCCAACTAAAACTCCGGGTAAAATTACGAACCCAAGTAAAACTCCGGGTAAAATTACGAACCCAAGTAAAACTCCGGGTAAAATTACGAACCCAACTAAAAGTCCGGGTAAAAAATACGAACCCAACTAAAAAGTCCGGGTAAAATTACGAACCCAACTAAAACTCCGGGTAAAAAATACGAACCCAACTAAAAAGTCCGGGTAAAATTACGAACCCAAGTAAAACTCCGGGTAAAATTACGAACCCAACTAAAACTCCGGGTAAAATTACGAACTCAACTAAAACTCCGGGTAAAATTACGAACCCAACTAAAACTCCGGGTAAAATTACGAACCCAACTAAAAGTCCGGGTAAAAAATACGAACCCAACTAAAAAGTCCGGGTAAAATTACGAACCCAACTAAAACTCCGGGTAAAATTACGAACCAAACTAAAACTCCGGGTAAAATTACGAACCCAAGTAAAACTCCGGGTAAAATTACGAACCCAACTAAAACTCCGGGTAAAATTATGAACCCAACTAAAAGTCCGGGTAAAAAATACGAACCCAACTAAAACTACGGGCAAAAATACTAACCCAACTAAAAAGTCCGGGTAAAAAATACGAACCCAACCAAAACTCCGGGTAAAAATACGAACCCAACTAAAACTCCGGGTAAAAATACGAACCCAACTAAAACTCCGGGTAAAAATATGAACCCAACTAAAACCCCGGGTAAAATTACCAACACAACTAAAACTCCGGGTAAAAATACGAACCCAACTAAAACTCCGGATAAAAAATACGAACCCAACTAAAACTCCGGGTAAAAAATTCGAACCCAACTAAAACTCCGGGTAAAATGACGAACCCAACTAAAAGTCCGGGTAAAAAATACGAACCCAACTAAAACTCCGGGTAAAATTACGAACCCAACTAAAACTCCGGGTAAAAAATACGAACCCAACTAAAAAGTCCGGGTAAAATTACGAACCCAACTAAAAAGTCCGGGTAAAATTACGAACCCAACTAAAACTCCGGGTAAAATTACGAACTCAACTAAAACTCCGGGTAAAATTACGAACCCAACTAAAACTCCGGGTAAAATTACGAACCCAACTAAAAGTCCGGGTAAAAAATACGAACCCAACTAAAAAGTCCGGGTAAAATTACGAACCCAACTAAAACTCCGGGTAAAATTACGAACCCACCTAAAACTCCGGGTAAAATTACGAACCCAAGTAAAACTCCGGGTAAAATTACGAACCCAAGTAAAACTCCGGGTAAAATTACGAACCCAACTAAAACTCCGGGTAAAATTACGAACCCAACTAAAACTCCGGGTAAAATTACGAACCCAACTAAAAGTCCGGGTAAAAATACGAACCCAACTATTAACTCAAGACTCCGGGTAAAATTACGAACCCAACTAAAACTCCGGGTAAAATTACGAACCCAACTAAAACTCCGGGTAAAATTACGAACCCAACTAAAAGTCCGGGTAAAAAATACGAACCCAACTAAAAAGTCCGGGTAAAATTACGAACCCAACTAAAAGTCCGGGTAAAAAATTCGAACCCAACTAAAAAGTCCGGGTAAAATTACGAACCCAACTAAAACTCCGGGTAAAAATACGAACCCAACTAAAACTCCGGGTAAAAAATACGAACCCAACTAAAACTCCGGGTAAAAATACGAACCCAACTAAAGCTCCGGGTAAAAATACGACCCAACTAATACTCCGGGTAAAAAATACGAACCCAACTAAAACTCAGGCTAAAAAATACGAACCCAACTAAATTTCCGGCAAAAATACTAACCAACTAAAAAGTCCGGGTAAAAAATACGAACCCAACTAAAACTCCGGGTAAAAATACGAACCCAACTAAAACTCCGGGTAAAAATACGAACCCAACTAAAACTCCGGGTAAAAAATACGAACCCAACTAAAACTCCGGGTAAAAAATACGAACCCAACTAAAAAGTCCGGTAAAAAATATGAACCCAACTAAAACTCCGGGTAAAATTACCAACACAACTAAAAAGTCCGGGTAAAATTACGAACCCAACTAAAACTCCGGGTAAAATTACGAACCCAAGTAAAACTCCGGGTAAAATTACGAACCCAAGTAAAACTCCGGGTAAAATTACGAACCCAACTAAAACTCCGGGTAAAATTATGAACCCAACTAAAAGTCCGGGTAAAAAATACGAACCCAACTAAAACTCCGGGCAAAAATACTAACCCAACTAAAAAGTCCGGGTAAAAAATACGAACCCAACCAAAACTCCGGGTAAAAATACGAACCCAACTAAAACTCCGGGTAAAAATACGAACCCAACTAAAACTCCGGGTAAAAAATATGAACCCAACTAAAACTCCGGGTAAAATTACCAACACAACTAAAACTCCGGGTAAAAATACGAACCCAACTAAAACTCCGGATAAAAAATACGAACCCAACTAAAACACCGGGTAAAAAATTCGAACCCAACTAAAACTCCGGGTAAAATTACGAACCCAACTAAAAGTCCGGGTAAAAAATACGAACCCAACTAAAACTCCGGGTAAAATTACGAACCCAACTAAAACTCCGGGTAAAAAATACGAACCCAACTAAAAAGTCCGGGTAAAATTACGAACCCAACTAAAAAGTCCGGGTAAATTTACGAACCCAACTAAAACTCCGGGTAAAATTACGAACTCAACTAAAACTCCGGGTAAAATTACGAACCCAACTAAAACTCCGGGTAAAATTACGAACCCAACTAAAAGTCCGGGTAAAAAATACGAACCCAACTAAAAAGTCCTGGTAAAATTACGAACCCAACTAAAACTCCGGGTAAAATTACGAACCCAACTAAAACTCCGGGTAAAATTACGAACCCAAGTAAAACTCCGGGTAAAATTACGAACCCAAGTAAAACTCCGGGTAAAATTACGAACCCAACTAAAACTCCGGGTAAAATTACGAACCCAACTAAAACTCCGGGTAAAATTACGAACCCAACTAAAAGTCCGGGTAACAATACGAACCCAACTATTAACTCAAGACTCCGGGTAAAATTACGAACCCAACTAAAACTCCGGGTAAAATTACGAACCCAACTAAAACTCCGGGTAAAATTACGAACCCAACTAAAAGTCCGGGTAAAAAATACGAACCCAACTAAAAAGTCCGGGTAAAATTACGAACCCAACTAAAAGTCCGGGTAAAAAATTCGAACCCAACTAAAAAGTCCGGGTAAAATTACGAACCCAACTAAAACTCCGGGTAAAAATACGAACCCAACTAAAACTCCGGGTAAAAAATACGAACCCAACTAAAACTCCGGGTAAAAATACGAACCCAACTAAAACTCCGGGTAAAAATACGAACCCAACTAAAACTCCGGGTAAAAAATACGAACCCAACTAAAACTCAGGCTAAAAAATACGAACCCAACTAAATTTCCGGGCAAAAATACTAACCCAACTAAAAAGTCCGGGTAAAAAATACGAACCCAACTAAAACTCCGGGTAAAAATACGAACCCAACTAAAACTCCGGGTAAAAATACGAACCCAACTAAAACTCCGGGTAAAAAATACGAACCCAACTAAAACTCCGGGTAAAAAATACGAACCCAACTAAAAAGTCCGGTAAAAAATATGAACCCAACTAAAACTCCGGGTAAAATTACCAACACAACTAAAAAGTCCGGGTAAAATTACGAACCCAACCAAAACTCCGGGTAAAATTACGAACCCAACTAAAACTCCGGGTAAAAAATACGGCACCCAACTAAAAAGTCCGGGTAAAATTACGAACCCAACTAAAAAGTCCGGGTAAAATTACGAACCCAACTAAAACTCCGGGTAAAATTACGAACTCAACTAAAACTCCGGGTAAAATTACGAACACAACTAAAACTCCGGGTAAAATTACGAACCCAACTAGAAGTCCGGGTAAAAAATACGAACCCAACTAAAAAGTCCGGGTAAAATTACGAACCCAACTAAAACTCCGGGTAAAATTACGAACCCAACTAAAACTCCGGGTAAAATTACGAACCCAAGTAAAACTCCGGGTAAAATTACGAACCCAACTAAAAGTCCGGGTAAAAAATACGAACCCAACTAAAAAGTCCGGGTAAAATTACGAACCCAACTAAAAGTCCGGGTAAAAAATTCGAACCCAACTAAAAAGTCCGGGTAAAATTACGAACCCAACTAAAACTCCGGGTAAAAATACGAACCCAACTAAAACTCCGGGTAAAAAATACGAACCCAACTAAAACTCCGGGTAAAAATACGAACCCAACTAAAACTCCGGGTAAAAATACGAACCCAACTAAAACTCCGGGTAAAAAATACGAACCCAACTAAAACTCAGGCTAAAAAATACGAACCCAACTAAATTTCCGGGCAAAAATACTAACCCAACTAAAAAGTCCGGGTAAAAAATACGAACCCAACTAAAACTCCGGGTAAAAATACGAACCCAACTAAAACTCCGGGTAAAAATACGAACCCAACTAAAACTCCGTTTAAAAAATACGAACCCAACTAAAACTCCGGGTAAAAAATACGAACCCAACTAAAAAGTCCGGTAAAAAATATGAACCCAACTAAAACTCCGGGTAAAATTACCAACACAACTAAAAAGTCCGGGTAAAATTACGAACCCAACTAAAACTCCGGGTAAAATTACGAACCCAAGTAAAACTCAGGGTAAAATTACGAACCCAAGTAAAACTCCGGGTAAAATTACGAACCCAACTAAAACTCCGGGTAAAATTATGAACCCAACTAAAAGTCCGGGTAAAAAATACGAACCCAACTAAAACTCCGGGCAAAAATACTAACCCAACTAAAAAGTCCGGGTAAAAAATACGAATCCAACCAAAACTCCGGGTAAAAATACGAACCCAACTAAAACTCCGGGCAAAAATACGAACCCAACGAAAACTCCGGGTAAAAAATATGAACCCAACTAAAACTCCGGGTAAAATTAACAACACAACTAAAACTCCGGGTAAAAATACGAACCCAACTAAAACTCCGGATAAAAAATACGAACCCAACTAAAACTCCGGGTAAAAAATTCGAACCCAACTAAAACTCCGGGTAAAATTACGAACCCAACTAAAAGTCCGGGTAAAAAATACGAACCCAACTAAAACTCCGGGTAAAATTACGAACCCAACTAAAACTCCGGGTAAAAAATACGAACCCAACTAAAAAGTCCGGGTAAAATTACGAACCCAACTAAAAAGTCCGGGTAAAATTACGAACCCAACTAAAACTCTGGGTAAAATTACGAACTCAACTAAAACTCCGGGTAAAATTACGAACCCAACTAAAACTCCGGGTAAAATTACGAACCCAACTAAAAGTCCGGGTAAAAAATACGAACCCAACTAAAAAGTCCGGGTAAAATTACGAACCCAACTAAAACTCCGGGTAAAATTACGAACCCAACTAAAACTCCGGGTAAAATTACGAACCCAAGTAAAACTCCGGGTAAAATTACGAACCCAAGTAAAACTCCGGGTAAAATTACGAACCCAACTAAAACTCCGGGTAAAATTACGAACCCAACTAAAACTCCGGGTAAAATTACGAACCCAACTAAAAGTCCGGGTAAAAATACGAACCCAACTATTAACTCAAGACTCCGGGTAAAATTACGAACCCAACTAAAACTCCGGGTAAAATTACGAACCCAACTAAAACTCCGGGTAAAATTACGAACCCAACTAAAAGTCCGGGTAAAAAATACGAACCCAACTAAAAAGTCCGGGTAAAATTACGAACCCAACTAAAAGTCCGGGTAAAAAATTCGAACCCAACTAAAATGTCCGTGTAAAATTACGAACCCAACTAAAACTCCGGGTAAAAATACGAACCCAACTAAAACTCCGGGTAAAAAATACGAACCCAACTAAAACTCCGGGTAAAAATACGAACCCAACTAAAACTCCGGGTAAAAATACGAACCCAACTAAAACTCCGGGTAAAAAATACGAACCCAACTAAAACTCAGGCTAAAAAATACGAACCCAACTAAATTTCCGGGCAAAAATACTAACCCAACTAAAAAGTCCGGGTAAAAAATACGAACCCAACTAAAACTCCGGGTAAAAATACGAACCCAACTAAAACTCCGGGTAAAAATACGAACCCAACTAAAACTCCGGGTAAAAAATACGAACCCAACTAAAACTCCGGGTAAAAAATACGAACCCAACTAAAAAGTCCGGTAAAAAATATGAACCCAACTAAAACTCCGGGTAAAATTACCAACACAACTAAAAAGTCCGGGTAAAATTACGAACCCAACTAAAACTCCGGGTAAAATTACGAACCCAACTAAAACTCCGGGTAAAAAATACGGCACCCAACTAAAAAGTCCGGGTAAAATTACGAACCCAACTAAAAAGTCCGGGTAAAATTACGAACCCAACTAAAACTCCGGGTAAAATTACGAACTCAACTAAAACTCCGGGTAAAATTACGAACACAACTAAAACTCCGGGTAAAATTACGAACCCAACTAGAAGTCCGGGTAAAAAATACGAACCCAACTAAAAAGTCCGGGTAAAATTACGAACCCAACTAAAACTCCGGGTAAAATTACGAACCCAACTAAAACTCCGGGTAAAATTACGAACCCAAGTAAAACTCCGGGTAAAATTACGAACCCAAGTAAAACTCCGGGTAAAATTGCGAACCCAACTAAAACTCCGGGTAAAATTACGAACCCAACTAAAAATCCGGGTAAAATTACGAACCCAACTAAAAGTCCGGGTAAAAATACGAACCCAACTAAAAAGTCCGGGTAACTCAAGACTCCGGGTAAAATTACGAACCCAACTAAAACTCCGGGTAAAATTACGAACCCAACTAAAACTCCGGGTAAAATTTCGAACCCAACTAAAAGTCCGGGTACAAAATACAAACCCAACTAAAAGGTCCGGGTAAAATTACGAACCCAACTAAAACGCCGGGTAAAAATATGAACCCAACTAAAAGTCCGGGTAAAAAATTGGAACCCAACTAAAAAGTCCGGGTAAAAAATACGAACCCAACTAAAACTCCGGGTAAAAATACGAACCCAACTAAAACTCCGGGTAAAAATACGAACCCAACTAAAACTCCGGGTAAAAAATACGAACCCAACTAAAACTCCGGGTAAAAAATACGAACCCAACTAAAAAGTCCGGTAAAAAATATGAACCCAACTAAAACTCCGGGTAAAATTACCAACACAACTAAAAAGTCCGGGTAAAAAATACGAACCCAACTAAAACTCCGGGTAAAAATACAAACCCAACTAAAACTCCGGGTAAAAATACGAACCCAACTAAAACTCCGGATAAAAAATACGAACCCAACTAAAACTCCGGGTAAAAAATACGAACCGAACTAAAAAGTCCGGTAAAAAATATGAACCCAACTAAAACTCCGGGTAAAATTACCAACACAACTAAAACTCCGGGTAAAAATACGAACCCAACTAAAACTCCGGGTAAAAAATACGAACCCAACAAAACTCCGGGTAAAAAATACGAACCCAACTAAAACTCCGGGTAAAATTACGAACCCAACTAAAAGTCCGGGTAAAAAATACGAACCTAACTAAAAAGTCCGGGTAAAATTACGAACCCAACTTAAACTCCGGGTAAAAATTACGAACCCAACTAAAAAGTTCGGGTAAAATTACGAACCCAAGTAAAACTCCGGGTAAAATTACGAACCCAACTAAAACTCCGGGTAAAATTACGAACCCAACTAAAAGTCCGGGTAAAAAATACGAACCCAACTAAAAAGTCCGAGTAAAATTACGAACCCAACTAAAAGTCCGAGTAAAAAATACGAACCCAACTATAAAGTCCGGGTAAAATTACGAACCCAAGTGAAACTCCGGGTAAAATTACGAACCCAACTAAATCTCCGGGTAAAATTACGAACCCAACTAAAAGCCCGGGTAAAAAATACGAACCCAACTAAAACTCCGGGCCAAAATACTAACCCAACTAAAAAGTCCGGGTAAAAAATACGAACCCAACTAAAACTCCGGGTAAAAATACGAACCCAACTAAAACTCCGGGTAAAAATACGAACCCAACTAAAACTCCGGGTAAAAAATATGAACCCAACTAAAACTCCGGGTAAAATTACCAACACAACTAAAACTCCGGGTAAAAATATGAACCCAACTAAAACTCCGGGTAAAAAATACGAACCCAACTAAAACTCCGGGTAAAAAATTCGAACCCAACTAAAACTCCGGGTAAAATTACGAACCCAACTAAAAGTCCGGGTAAAAAATACGAACCCAACTAAAAAGTCCGGGTAAAATTACGAACCCAACTAAAACTCCGGGTAAAATTACGAACCCAACTAAAACTCCGGGTAAAAAATACGAACCCAACTAAAAAGTCCGTATAAAGTTACGAACCCAACTAAAAAGTCCGGGTAAAATTACGAACCCAACTAAAACTCCGGGTAAAATTACGAACTCAACTAAAACTCCGGGTAAAATTACGAACCCAACTAAAACTCCGGGTAAAATTACGAACCCAACTAAAAGTCCGGGTAAAAAATACGAACCCAACTAAGAAGTCCGGATAAAATTACGAACCCAACTAAAACTCCGGGTAAAATTACGAACCAAACTAAAACTCCGGGTAAAATTACGAACCCAAGTAAAACTCCGGGTAAAATTACGAACCCAAGTAAAACTCCGGGTAAAATTACGAACCCAACTAAAAGCCCGGGTAAAAAATACGAACCCAACTAAAACTCCGGGCCAAAATACTAACCCAACTAAAAAGTCCGGGTAAAAAATACGAACCCAACTAAAACTCCGGGTAAAAATACGAACCCAACTAAAACTCCGGGTAAAAATACGAACCCAACTAAAACTCCGGGTAAAAAATATGAACCCAACTAAAACTCCGGGTAAAATTACCAACACAACTAAAACTCCGGGTAAATATACGAACCCAACTAAAACTCCGGGTAAAAAATACGAACCCAACTAAAACTCCGGGTAAAAAATTCGAACCCAACTAAAACTCCGGGTAAAATTACGAACCCAACTAAAAGTCCGGGTAAAAAATACGAACCCAACTAAAAAGTCCGGGTAAAATTACGAACCCAACTAAAACTCCGGGTAAAATTACGAACCCAACTAAAACTCCGGGTAAAAAATACGAACCCAACTAAAAAGTCCGTATAAAGTTACGAACCCAACTAAAAAGTCCGGGTAAAATTACGAACCCAACTAAAACTCCGGGTAAAATTACGAACTCAACTAAAACTCCGGGTAAAATTACGAACCCAACTAAAACTCCGGGTAAAATTACGAACCCAACTAAAAGTCCGGGTAAAAAATACGAACCCAACTAAAAAGTCCGGGTAAAATTACGAACCCAACTAAAACTCCGGGTAAAATTACGAACCAAACTAAAACTCCGGGTAAAATTACGAACCCAAGTAAAACTCCGGGTAAAATTACGAACCCAAGTAAAACTCCGGGTAAAATTACGAACCCAACTAAAACTCCGGGTAAAATTATGAACCCAACTAAAAGTCCGGGTAAAAAATACGAACCCAACTAAAACTCCGGGCAAAAATACTAACCCAACTAAAAAGTCCGGGTAAAAAATACGAACCCAACCAAAACTCCGGGTAAAAATACGAACCCAACTAAAACTCCGGGTAAAAATACGAACCCAACTAAAACTCCGGGTAAAAAATATGAACCCAACTAAAACTCCGGGTAAAATTACCAACACAACTAAAACTCCGGGTAAAAATACGAACCCAACTAAAACTCCGGATAAAAAATACGAACCCAACTAAAACTCCGGGTAAAAAATTCGAACCCAACTAAAACTCCGGGTAAAATTACGAACCCAACTAAAAGTCCGGGTAAAAAATACGAACCCAACTAAAACTCCGGGTAAAATTACGAACCCAACTAAAACTCCGGGTAAAAAATACGAACCCAACTAAAAAGTCCGGGTAAAATTACGAACCCAACTAAAAAGTCCGGGTAAAATTAAGAACCCAACTAAAACTCCGGGTAAAATTACGAACTCAACTAAAACTCCGGGTAAAATTACGAACCCAACTAAAACTCCGGGTAAAATTACGAACCCAACTAAAAGTCCGGGTAAAAAATACGAACCCAACTAAAAAGTCCGGGTAAAATTACGAACCCAACTAAAACTCCGGGTAAAATTACGAACCCAACTAAAACTCCGGGTAAAATTACGAACCCAAGTAAAACTCCGGGTAAAATTACGAACCCAAGTAAAACTCCGGGTAAAATTACGAACCCAACTAAAACTCCGGGTAAAATTACGAACCCAACTAAAACTCCGGGTAAAATTACGAACCCAACTAAAAGTCCGGGTAAAAATACGAACCCAACTATTAACTCAAGACTCCGGGTAAAATTACGAACCCAACTAAAACTCCGGGTAAAATTACGAACCCAACTAAAACTCCGGGTAAAATTACGAACCCAACTAAAAGTCCGGGTAAAAAATACGAACCCAACAAAACTCCGGGTAAAAAATACGAACCCAACTAAGACTCCGGGTAAAATTACGAACCCAACTAAAAGTCCGGGTAAAAAATACGAACCCAACTAAAAAGTCCGGGTAAAATTACGAACCCAACTAAAACTCCGGGTAAAAAATACGAACCCAACTAAAAGTCCGGGTAAAAAATACGAACCCAACTAAAACTCCGGGCAAAAATACTAACCCAACTAAAAAGTCCGGGTAAAATTACGAACCCAACTAAAACTCCGGGTAAAATTACGAACCCAACTAAAACTCCGGGTAAAATTACGAACCCAACTAAAAGTCCGGGTAAAAATACGAACCCAACTATTAACTCAAGACTCCGGGTAAAATTACGAACCCAACTAAAACTCCGGGTAAAATTACGAACCCAACTAAAACTCCGGGTAAAATTACGAACCCAACTAAAAGTCCGGGTAAAAAATACGAACCCAACAAAACTCCGGGTAAAAAATACGAACCCAACTAAAACTCCGGGTAAAATTACGAACCCAACTAAAAGTCCGGGTAAAAAATACGAACCCAACTAAAAAGTCCGGGTAAAATTACGAACCCAACTAAAACTCCGGGTAAAAAATACGAACCCAACTAAAAAGTCCGGGTAAAATTACGAACCCAAGTAAAACTCCGGGTAAAATTACGAACCCAACTAAAACTCCGGGTAAAATTACGAACCCAACTAAAAGTCCGCGTAAAAAATACGAACCCAACTAAAAAGTCCGAGTAAAATTACGAACCCAACTAAAAGTCCGGGTAAAAAATACGAACCCAACTAAAAAGTCCGGGTAAAATTACGAACCCAAGTGAAACTCCGGGTAAAATTACGAACCCAACTAAAACTCCGGGTAAAATTACGAACCCAACCAAAAGTCCGGGTAAAAAATACGAACCCAACTAAAACTCCGGGCAAAAATACTAACCCAACTAAAAAGTCCGGGTAAAAAATACGAACCCAACTAAAACTGCGGGTAAAAATACGAACCCAACTAAAACTCCGGGTAAAAATACGAACCCAACTAAAACTCCGGGTAAAAAATATGAACCCAACTAAAACTCCGGGTAAAATTACCAACACAACTAAAACTCCGGGTAAAAATACGAACCCAACTAAAACTCCGGGTAAAAAATACGAACCCAACTAAAACTCCGGGTAAAAAATTCGAACCCAACTAAAACTCCGGGTAAAATTTCGAACCCAACTAAAAGTCCGGGTACAAAATACGAACCCAACTAAAAGGTCCGGGTAAAATTACGAACCCAACTAAAACTCCGGGTAAAATTATGAACCCAACTAAAAGTCCGGGTAAAAAATTCGAACCCACCTAAAAAGTCCGGGTAAAATTACGAACCCAACTAAAACTCCGGGTAAAATTACGAACCCAACTAAAAAGTCCGGGTAAAATTACGAACCCAACTAAAAAGTCCGGGTAAAATTACGAACCCAACTAAAAAGTCCGGGTAAAATTACGAACCCAACTAAAACTCCGGGTAAAAATACGAACTCAACTAAAGCTCCGGGTAAAATTACGAACCCAACTAAAAAGTCCGGGTAAAATTACGAACCCAACTAAAACTCCGGGTAAAATTACGAACTCAACTAAAACTCCGGGTAAAATTACGAACCCAACTAAAACTCCGGGTAAAATTACGAACCCAACTAAAACTCCTTGTAAAATTACGAACCCAAGTAAAACTCCGGGTAAAATTACGAACCCAAGTAAAACTCCGGGTAAAATTACGAACCCAACTAAAACTCCGGGTAAAATTACGAACCCAACTAAAAAGTGCGGGTAAAATTACGAACCCAACTAAAACTCCGGGTAAAAAATACGAACCAAACAAAAAAGTCCGGGTAACATTTAGAACCCAACTAAAACTCCGGGTAAAAAAATACGAACCCAACTAAAACTCCGGGCAAAAATACTAACCCAACTAAAAAGTCCGGGTAAAAAATACGAACCCAACTAATACTCCGGGTAAAAATACGAACCCAACTAAAGCTCCGGGTAAAAATACGAACCCAACTAAAACTGCGGGTAAAAAATACGAACCCAACTAAAACTCCGGGTAAAAATACGAACCCAACTAAAACTCCGGGTAAAAATACGAACCCAACTAAAACTCCGGGTAAAAAATACGAACCCAACTAAAACTCCGGGTAAAAAATACGAACCCAACTAAAACTCCGGGCAAAAATACTAACCCAACTAAAAAGTCCGGGTAAAAAATACGAACCCAACTAAAACTCCGGGTAAAAATACGAACCCAACTAAAACACTGGGTAAAAATACGAACCCAACTAAAACTCCGGGTAAAAAATACGAACCCAACTAAAACACCGGGTAAAAAATACGAACCCAACTAAAAAGTCCGGTAAAAAATATGAACCCAACTAAAACTCCGGGTAAAATTACCAACACAACTAAAAAGTCCGGGTAAAATTACGAACCCAACTAAAACTCCGGGTAAAATTACGAACCCAACTAAAACTCCGGGTAAAAAATACGAACCCAACTAAAAAGTCCGGGTAAAATTACGAACCCAACTAAAAA
The DNA here is from genome assembly GCA_964023965.1 of Melinopterus prodromus. Classification (NCBI taxonomy): domain Eukaryota; kingdom Metazoa; phylum Arthropoda; class Insecta; order Coleoptera; family Scarabaeidae; genus Melinopterus; species Melinopterus prodromus. The sequence goes on along the minus strand of CAXIES010000594.1, from coordinate 12,563 downwards.
GTCCGGGTAAAATTACGAACCCAACTAAAACTCCGGGTAAAATTACGAACTCAACTAAAACTCCGGGTAAAATTACGAACCCAACTAAAACTCCGGGTAAAATTACGAACCCAACTAAAAGTCCGGGTAAAAAATGCGAACCCAACTAAAAAGTCCGGGTAAAATTACGAACCCAACTAAAACTCCGGGTAAAATTACGAACCCAACTAAAACTCCGGGTAAAATTACGAACCCAAGTAAAACTCCGGGTAAAATTACGAACCCAAGTAAAACTCCGGGTAAAATTACGAACCCAACTAAAACTCCGGGTAAAATTACGAACCCAACTAAAACTCCGGGTAAAATTACGAACCCAACTAAAAGTCCGGGTAAAAATACGAACCCAACTAAAAAGTCCGGGTAACTCAAGACTCCGGGTAAAATTACGAACCCAACTAAAACTCCGGGTAAAATTACGAACCCAACTAAAACGCCGGGTAAAATTACGAACCCAACTAAAAGTCCGGGTACAAAATACGAACCCAACTAAAAGGTCCGGGTAAAATTACGAACCCAACTAAAACTCCGGGTAAAATTATGAACCCAACTAAAAGTCCGGTTAAAAAATTCGAACCCAACTAAAAAGTCCGGGTAAAATTACGAACCCAACTGAAACTCCGGGTAAAATTACGAACCCAACTAAAAAGTCCGGGTAAAATTACGAACCCAACTAAAAAGTCCGGGTAAAATTACGAACCCAACTAAAACTCCGGGTAAAATTACGAACCCCACTAAAACTCCGGGTAAAATTACGAACCCAACTAAAAGTCCGGGTAAAAAATACGAACCCAACTAAAAAGTCCGGGTAAAATTACGAACCCAACTAAAACTCCGGGTAAAATTACGAACCCAACTAAAACTCCGGGTAAAATTACGAACCCAAGTAAAACTCCGGGTAAAATTACGAACCCAAGTAAAACTCCGGGTAAAATTACGAACCCAACTAAAACTCCGGGTAAAATTACGAACCCAACTAAAACTCCGGGTAAAATTACGAACCCAACTAAAAGTCCGGGTAAAAAATACGAACCCAAATAAAAATTCCGGGTAAAATTACGAACCCAAGTAAAACTCCGGGTAAAATTACGAACCCAACTAAAACTCCGGGTAAAATTACGAACCCAACTAAAAACTCCGGGTAAAATTACGAACCCAAATAAAAAGTCCGGGTAAAATTACTAACCCAACTAAAACTCCGGGTAAAATTACGAACTCAACTAAAACTCCGGGTAAAATTACGAACCCAACTAAAACTCCGTGTAAAAAATACGAACCAAACAAAAAAGTCCGGGTAACATTTAGAACCCAACTAAAACTCCGGGTAAAAAATACGAACCCAACTAAAACTCCGGGCAAAAATACTAATCCAACTAAAAAGTCCGGGTAAAAAATACGAACCCAACTAAAACTCCGGGTAAAAATACGAACCCAACTAAAACTCCGGGTAAAAATACGAACCCAACTAAAACTCCGGGTAAAAATAAGAACCCAACTAAAACTCCGGGTAAAAAATACGAACCCAACTAAAAAGTCCGGGTAAAATTACGAACCCAACTAAAAAGTCCGGGTAAAATTACGAAGCCAACTAAAACTCCGGGTAAAATTACGAACTCAACTAAAACTCCGGGTAAAATTACGAACCCAACTAAAACTCCGGGTAAAATTACGAACCCAACTAAAAGTCCGGGTAAAAAATACGAACCCAACTAAAAAGTCCGGGTAAAATTACGAACCCAACTAAAACTCCGGGTAAAATTACGAACCCAAGTAAAACTCCGGGTAAAATTACGAACCCAAGTAAAACTCCGGGTAAAATTACAAACCCAACTAAAACTCCGGGTAAAATTACGAACCCAACTAAAACTCCGGGTAAAATTACGAACCCAACTAAAAGTCCGGGTAAAAAATACGAACCCAACTAAAAATTCCGGGTAAAATTACGAACCCAAGTAAAACTCCGGGTAAAATTACGAACCCAACTAAAACTCCGGGTAAAATTACGAACCCAACTAAAAAGTCCGGGTAAAATTACGAACCCAAATAAAAAGTCCGGGTAAAATTACTAACCCAACTAAAACTCCGGGTAAAATTACGAACTCAACTAAAACTCCGGGTAAAATTACGAACCCAACTAAAACTCCGGGTAAAAAATACGAACCAAGCAAAAAAGTCCGGGTAACATTTAGAACCCAACTAAAACTCCGGGTAAAAAAATACGAACCCAACTAAAACTCCGGGCAAAAATACTAACCCAACTAAAAAGTCCGGGTAAAAAATACGAACCCAACTAAAACTCCGGGTAAAAATACGAACCCAACTAAAACTCCGGGTAAAATTACGAACCCAACTAAAACTCCGGGTAAAAAATACGAACCCAACTAAAAAGTCCGGGTAAAATTACGAACCCAACTAAAAAGTCCGGGTAAAATTACGAACCCAACTAAAACTCTGGGTAAAATTACGAACTCAACTAAAACTCCGGGTAAAATTACGAACCCAACTAAAACTCCGGGTAAAATTACGAACCCAACTAAAAGTCCGGGTAAAAAATGCGAACCCAACTAAAAAGTCCGGGTAAAATTACGAACCCAACTAAAACTCCGGGTAAAATTACGAACCCAACTAAAACTCCGGGTAAAATTACGAACCCAAGTAAAACTCCGGGTAAAATTACGAACCCAAGTAAAACTCCGGGTAAAATTACGAACCCAACTAAAACTCCGGGTAAAATTACGAACCCAACTAAAACTCCGGGTAAAATTACGAACCCAACTAAAAGTCCGGGTAAAAATACGAACCCAACTAAAAAGTCCGGGTAACTCAAGACTGCGGGTAAAATTACGAACCCAACTAAAACTCCGGGTAAAATTACGAACCCAACTAAAACGCCGGGTAAAATTACGAACCCAACTAAAAGTCCGGGTACAAAATACGAACCCAACTAAAAGGTCCGGGTAAAATTACGAACCCAACTAAAACTCCGGGTAAAATTATGAACCCAACTAAAAGTCCGGGTAAAAAATTCGAACCCAACTAAAAAGTCCGGGTAAAATTACGAACCCAACTGAAACTCCGGGTAAAATTACGAACCCAACTAAAAAGTCCGGGTAAAATTACGAACCCAACTAAAAAGTCCGGGTAAAATTACGAACCCAACTAAAAAGTCCGGGTAAAATTACGACCTCAACTAAAACTCCGGGTAAAATTACGAACCCAACTAAAACTCCGGGTAAAATTACGAACCCAACTAAAAGTCCGGGTAAAAAATACGAACCCAACTAAAAAGTCCGGGTAAAATTACGAACCCAACTAAAACTCCGGGTAAAATTACGAACCCAACTAAAACTCCGGGTAAAATTACGAACTCAAGTAAAACTCCGGGTAAAATTACGAACCCAAGTAAAACTCCGGGTAAAATTACGAACCCAACTAAAACTCCGGGTAAAATTACGAACCCAACTAAAACTCCGGGTAAAATTACGAACCCAACTAAAAGTCCGGGTAAAAAATACGAACCCAACTAAAAATTCCGGGTAAAATTACGAACCCAAGTAAAACTCCGGGTAAAATTACGAACCCAACTAAAACTCCGGGTAAAATTACGAACCCAACTAAAAAGTCCGGGTAAAATTACGAACCCAAATAAAAAGTCCGGGTAAAATTACTAACCCACTAAAACTCCGGGTAAAATTACGAACCGAACTAAAACTCCGTGTAAAAAATACGAACCAAACAAAAAAGTCCGGGTAACATTTAGAACCCAACTAAAACTCCGGGTAAAAAATACGAACCCAACTAAAACTCCGGGCAAAAACACTAATCCAACTAAAAAGTCCGGGTAAAAAATACGAACCCAACTAAAACTCCGGGTAAAAATACGAACCCAACTAAAACTCCGGGTAAAAATACGAACCCAACTAAAACTCCGGGTAAAAAATACGAACCCAACTAAAACTCCGGGTAAAAATACGAACCCAACTAAAACTCCGGGTAAAAATACGAACCCAACTAAAACTCCGGGTAAAAAATACGAACCCAACTAAAACTCCGGGTAAAAAATACGAAACCAATTAAAACTCCGGGTAAAAAATACGAACCCAACTAAAAAGTCCGGTAAAAAATATGAACCCAACTAAAATTCCGGGTAAAATTACGAACCCAACTAAAAGTCCGGGTAAAAAATACGAACCCAACTAAAAAGTCCGGGTAAAATTACGAACCCAACTAAAACTCCGGGTAAAATTACGAACCCAACTAAAACTCCGGGTAAAAAATACGAACCCAACTAAAAAGTCCGGGTAAAATTACGAACCCAACTAAAAAGTCCGGGTAAAATTACGAAGCCAACTAAAACTCCGGGTAAAATTACGAACTCAACTAAAACTCCGGGTAAAATTACGAACCCAACTAAAACTCCGGGTAAAATTACGAACCCAACTAAAAGTCCGGGTAAAAAATACGAACCCAACTAAAAAGTCCGGGTAAAATTACGAACCCAACTAAAACTCCGGGTAAAATTACGAACCCAACTAAAACTCCGGGTAAAATTACGAACCCAAGTAAAACTCCGGGTAAAATTACGAACCCAAGTAAAACTCCGGGTAAAATTACGAACCCAACTAAAACTCCGGGTAAAATTACGAACCCAACTAAAACTCCGGGTAAAATTACGAGCCCATCTAAAAGTCCGGGTAAAAAATACGAACCCAACTAAAAATTCCGGGTAAAATTACGAACCCAAGTAAAACTCCGGGTAAAATTACGAACCCAACTAAAACTCCGGGTAAAATTACGAACCCAACTAAAAAGTCCGGGTAAAATTACGAACCCAAATAAAAAGTCCGGGTAAAATTACTAACCCAACTAAAACTCCGGGTAAAATTACGAACTCAACTAAAACTCCGGGTAAAATTACGAACCCAACTAAAACTCCGGGTAAAAAATACGAACCAAGCAAAAAAGTCCGGGTAACATTTAGAACCCAACTAAAACTCCGGGTAAAAAAATACGAACCCAACTAAAACTCCGGGCAAAAATACTAACCCAACTATAAAGTCCGGGTAAAAAATACGAACCCAACTAAAACTCCGGGTAAAAATACGAACCCAACTAAAACTCCGGGTAAAAATACGAACCCAACTAAAACTCCGGGTAAAAAATACGAACCCAACTAAAACTCCGGGTAAAAATACGAACCCAACTAAAACTCCGGGTAAAAATACGAACCCAACTAAAACTCCGGGTAAAAAATACGAACCCAACTAAAACTCCGGCTAAAAAATGCGAACCCAACTAAAACTCCGGGCAAAAATACTAACCCAACTAAAAAGTCCGGGTAAAAAATACGAACCCAAGTAAAACTCCGGGTAAAAATACGAAACCAACTAAAACTCCGGGTAAAAAATACGAACCCAACTAAAAAGTCCGGTAAAAAATATGAACCCAACTAAAACTCCGGGTAAAATTACCAACACAACTAAAACTCCGGGTAAAAATACGAACCCAACTAAAACTTCGGGTAAAAAATACGAACCCAACTAAAACTCCGGGTAAAAAATACGAACCCAACTAAAACTCCGGGTAAAATTACGAACCCAACTAAAAGTCCGGGTAAAAAATACGAACCCAACTAAAAAGTCCGGGTAAAATTACGAACCCAACTAAAACTCCGGGTAAAATTACGAACCCAACTAAAACTCCGGGTAAAAAATACGAACGCAACTAAAAAGTCCGGGTAAAATTACGAACCCAACTAAAAAGTCCGGGTAAAATTACGAACCCAACTAAAACTCCGGGTGAAATTACGAACTCAACTAAAACTCCGGGTAAAATTACGAACCCAACTAAAACTCCGGGTAAAATTACGAACCCAACTAAAAGTCCGGGTAAAAAATACGAACCCAACTAAAAAGTCCGGGTAAAATTACGAACCCAACTAAAACTCCGGGTAAAATTACGAACTCAACTAAAACTCCGGGTAAAATTACGAACCCAAGTAAAACTCCGGGTAAAATTACGAACCCAAGTAAAACTCCGGGTAAAATTACGAACCCAACTAAAACTCCGGGTAAAATTACGAACCCAACTAAAACTCCGGGTAAAATTACGAACCCAACTAAAGGTCCGGGTAAAAATACGAACCCAACTAAAAAGTCCGGGTAACTCAAGACTCCGGGTAAAATTACGAACCCAACTAAAACTCCGGGTAAAATTACGAACCCAACTAAAACTCCGGGTAAAATTACGAACCCAACTAAAAGTCCGGGTACAAAATACGAACCCAACTAAAAGGTCCGGGTAAAATTACGAAACCAACTAAAACTCCGGGTAAAATTATGAACCCAACTAAAAGTTCGGGTAAAAAATTCGAACCCAACTAAAAAGTCCGGGTAAAATTACGAACCCAACTAAAACTCCGGGTAAGATTACGAACCCAACTAAAAAGTCCGGGTAAAATTACGAACCCAACTAAAAAGTCCGGGTAAAATTACGAACCCAACTAAAAAGTCCGGGTAAAATTACGAACCCAACTAAAACTCCGGGTAAAATTACGAACTCAACTAAAACTCCGGGTAAAATTACGAACCCAACTAAAACTTCGGGTAAAATTACGAACCCAACTAAAAGTCCGGGTAAAAAATACGAACCCAACTAACAAGTCCGGGTAAAATTACGAACCCAACTAAAACTCCGGGGAAAATTACGAACCCAACTAAAACTCCGGGTAAAATTACGAACCCAAGTAAAACTCCGGGTAAAATTACGAACCCAAGTAAAACTCCGGGTAAAATTACGAACCCAACTAAAACTCCGGGTAAAATTACAAACCCAACTAAAACTCCGGGTAAAATTACGAACCCAACTAAAAGTCCGGGTAAAAAATACGAACCCAACTAAAAAGTCCGGGTAAAATTACGAACCCAAGTAAAACTCCGGGTAAAATTACGAACCCAACAAAACTCCGGGTAAAATTACGAACCCAACTAAAAAGTCCGGGTAAAATTACGAACCCAAATAAAAAGTCCGGGTAAAATTACTAACCCAACTAAAACTCCGGGTAAAATTACGAACTCAACTAAAACTACGGGTAAAATTACGAACCCAACTAAAACTCCGGGTAAAATTACGAACCCAACTAAAAGTCCGGGTAAAAAAATACGAACCCAACTAAAAAGTCCGGGTAAAATTACGAACCCAACTAAAACTCCGGGTAAAATTACGAACCCAACTAAAACTCCGGGTAAAATTACGAACCCAACTAAAACTCCGGGTAAAATTACGAACCCAACTAAAACTCCGGGTAAAATTACGAACCCAACTAAAAAGTCCGGGTAAAATTACGAACCCAAATAAAAAGTCCGGGTAAAATTACTAACCCAACTAAAACTCCGGGTAAAATTACGAACCCAACTAAAACTCCGTGTAAAAAATACGAACCAAACAAAAAAGTCCGGGTAACATTTAGAACCCAACTAAAACTCCGGGTAAAAAATACGAACCCAACTAAAACTCCGGGCAAAAACACTAATCCAACTAAAAAGTCCGGGTAAAAAATACGAACCCAACTAAAACTCCGGGTAAAAATACGAACCCAACTAAAACTCCGGGTAAAAATACGAACCCAACTAAAACTCCGGGTAAAAAATACGAACCCAACTAAAACTCCGGGTAAAAATACGAACCCAACTAAAACTCCGGGTAAAAATACGAACCCAACTAAAACTCCGGGTAAAAAATACGAACCCAACTAAAACTCCGGCTAAAAAATACGAACCCAACTAAAACTCCGGGCAAAAATACTAACCCAACTAAAAAGTCCGGGTAAAAAATACGAACCCAACTAAAACTCCGGGTAAAAATACGAACCCAACTAAAACTCCGGGTAAAAATACGAACCCAACTAAAACTCCGGGTAAAAAATACGAAACCAATTAAAACTCCGGGTAAAAAATACGAACCCAACTAAAAAGTCCGGTAAAAAATATGAACCCAACTAAAAGTCCGGGTAAAAAATACGAACCCAACTAAAAAGTCCGGGTAAAATTACGAACCCAACTAAAACTCCGGGTAAAATTACGAACCCAACTAAAACTCCGGGTGAAAAATACGAACCCAACTAAAAAGTCCGGGTAAAATTACGAACCCAACTAAAAAGTGCGGGTAAAATTACGAAGCCAACTAAAACTCCGGGTAAAATTACGAACTCAACTAAAACTCCGGGTAAAATTACGAACCCAACTAAAACTCCGGGTAAAATTACGAACCCAACTAAAAGTCCGGGTAAAAAATACGAACCCAACTAAAAAGTCCGGGTAAAATTACGAACCCAACTAAAACTCCGGGTAAAATTACGAACCCAACTAAAACTCCGGGTAAAATTACGAACCCAAGTAAAACTCCGGGTAAAATTACGAACCCAAGTAAAACTCCGGGTAAAATTACGAACCCAACTAAAACTCCGGGTAAAATTACGAACCCAACTAAAACTCCGGGTAAAATTACGAACCCATCTAAAAGTCCGGGTAAAAAATACGAACCCAACTAAAAATTCCGGGTAAAATTACGAACCCAAGTAAAACTCCGGGTAAAATTACGAACCCAACTAAAACTCCGGGTAAAATTACGAACCCAACTAAAAAGTCCGGGTAAAATTACGAACCCAAATAAAAAGTCCGGGTAAAATTACTAACCCAACTAAAACTCCGGGTAAAATTACGAACTCAACTAAAACTCCGGGTAAAATTACGAACCCAACTAAAACTCCGGGTAAAAAATACGAACCAAGCAAAAAAGTCCGGGTAACATTTAGAACACAACTAAAACTCCGGGTAAAAAAATACGAACCCAACTAAAACTCCGGGCAAAAATACTAACCCAACTAAAAAGTCCGGGTAAAAAATACGAACCCAACTAAAACTCCGGGTAAAAATACGAACCCAACTAAAACTCCGGGTAAAAATACGAACCCAACTAAAACTCCGGGGAAAAAAATACGAACCCAACTAAAACTCCGGGTAAAAATACGAACCCAACTAAAACTACGGGTAAAAATACGAACCCAACTAAAACTCCGGGTAAAAAATACGAACCCAACTAAAACTCCGGCTAAAAAATGCGAACCCAACTAAAACTCCGGGCAAAAATACTAACCCAACTAAAAAGTCCCGGTAAAAAATACGAACCCAACTAAAACTCCGGGTAAAAATACGAACCCAACTAAAACTCCGGGTAAAAATACGAACCCAACTAAAACTCCGGGTAAAAAATACGAAACCAACTAAAACTCCGGGTAAAAAATACGAACCCAACTAAAAAGTCCGGTAAAAAATATGAACCCAATTAAAACTCCGGGTAAAATTACCAACACAACTAAAACTCCGGGTAAAAATACGAACCCAACTAAAACTTCGGGTAAAAAATACGAACCCAACTAAAACTCCGGGTAAAAAATACGAACCCAACTAAAACTCCGGGTAAAATTACGAACCCAACTAAAAGTCCGGGTAAAAAATACGAACCCAACTAAAAAGTCCGGGTAAAATTACGAACCCAACTAAAACTCCGGGTAAAATTACGAACCCAACTAAAACTCCGGGTAAAAAATACGAACGCAACTAAAAAGTCCGGGTAAAATTACGAACCCAACTAAAAAGTCCGGGTAAAATTACGAACCCAACTAAAACTCCGGGTAAAATTACGAACTCAACTAAAACTCCGGGTAAAATTACGAACCCAACTAAAACTCCGGGTAAAATTACGAACCCAATTAAAAGTCCGGGTAAAAAATACGAACCCAACTAAAAAGTCCGGGAAAAATTACGAACTCAACTAAAACTCCGGGTAAAATTACGAACTCAACTAAAACTCCGGGTAAAATTACGAACCCAAGTAAAACTCCGGGTAAAATTACGAACCCAAGTAAAACTCCGGGTAAAATTACGAACCCAACTAAAACTCCGGGTAAAATTACGAACCCAACTAAAACTCCGGGTAAAATTACGAACCCAACTAAAGGTCCGGGTAAAAATACGAACCCAACTAAAAAGTCCGGGTAACTCAAGACTCCGGGTAAAATTACGAACCCAACTAAAACTCCGGGTAAAATTACGAACCCAACTAAAACTCCGGGTAAAATTACGAACCCAACTAAAAGTCCGGGTAAAATTACGAACCCAACTAAAACTCCGGGTAAAATTACTAACCCAACTAAAACTCCGGGTAAAATTACACACCCAAGTAAAACTCCGTGTAAAAAATACGAACCAAACAAAAAAGTCCGGGTAACATTTAGAACCCAACTAAAACTCCGGGTAAAAAATACGAACCCAACTAAAACTCCGGGCAAAAACAGTAATCCAACTAAAAAGTCCGGGTAAAAAATACGAACCCAACTAAAACTCCGGGTAAAAATACGAACCCAACTAAAACTCCGGGTAAAAATACGAACCCAACTAAAACTCCGGGTAAAAAATACGAACCCAACTAAAACTCCGGGTAAAAATACGAACCCAACTAAAACTCCGGGTAAAAATACGAACCCAAGTAAAACTCCGGGTAAAAAATACGAACCCAACTAAAACTCCGGCTAAAAAATAGGAACCCAACTAAAACTCCGGGCAAAAATACTAACCCAACTAAAAAGTCCGGGTAAAAAATACGAACCCAACTAAAACTCCGGGTAAAAAAACGAACCCCACTAAAACTCCGGGTAAAAATACGAACCCAACTAAAACTCCGGGTAAAAAATACGAAACCAATTAAAACTCCGGGTAAAAAATACGAACCCAACTAAAAAGTCCGGTAAAAAATATGAACCCAACTAAAATTCCGGGTAAAATTACGAACCCAACTAAAAGTCCGGGTAAAAAATACGAACCCAACTAAAAAGTCCGGGTAAAATTACGAACCCAACTAAAACTCCGGGTAAAATTACGAACCCAACTAAAACTCCGGGTAAAAAATACGAACCCAACTAAAAAGTCCGGGTAAAATTACGAACCCAACTAAAAAGTCCGGGTAAAATTACGAAGCCAACTAAAACTCCGGGTAAAATTACGAACTCAACTAAAACTCCGGGTAAAATTACGAACCCAACTAAAACTCCGGGTAAAATTACGAACCCAACTAAAAGTCCGGGTAAAAAATACGAACCCAACTAAAAAGTCCGGGTAAAATTACGAACCCAACTAAAACTCCGGGTAAAATTACGAACCCAACTAAAACTCCGGGTAAAATTACGAACCCAAGTAAAACTCCGGGTAAAATTACGAACCCAAGTAAAACTCCGGGTAAAATTACGAACCCAACTAAAACTCCGGGTAAAATTACGAACCCAACTAAAACTCCGGGTAAAATTACGAACCCATCTAAAAGTCCGGGTAAAAAATACGAACCCAACTAAAAATTCCGGGTAAAATTACGAACCCAAGTAAAACTCCGGGTAAAATTACGAACCCAACTAAAACTCCGGGTAAAATTACGAACCCAACTAAAACTCCGGGTAAAATTACGAACCCAACTAAAAGTCCGGGTAAAATTACGAACCCAACTAAAACTCCGGGTAAAATTACTAACCCAACTAAAACTCCGGGTAAAATTACGAACCCAAGTAAAACTCCGTGTAAAAAATACGAACCAAACAAAAAAGTCCGGGTAACATTTAGAACCCAACTAAAACTCCGGGTAAAAAATACGAACCCAACTAAAACTCCGGGCAAAAACAGTAATCCAACTAAAAAGTCCGGGTAAAAAATACGAACCCAACTAAAACTCCGGGTAAAAATACGAACCCAACTAAAACTCCGGGTAAAAATACGAACCCAACTAAAACTCCGGGTAAAAAATACGAACCCAACTAAAACTCCGGGTAAAAATACGAACCCAACTAAAACTCCGGGTAAAAATACGAACCCAACTAAAACTCCGGGTAAAAAATACGAACCCAACTAAAACTCCGGCTAAAAAATAGGAACCCAACTAAAACTCCGGGCAAAAATACTAACCCAACTAAAAAGTCCGGGTAAAAAATACGAACCCAACTAAAACTCCGGGTAAAAAAACGAACCCCACTAAAACTCCGGGTAAAAATACGAACCCAACTAAAACTCCGGGTAAAAAATACGAAACCAATTAAAACTCCGGGTAAAAAATACGAACCCAACTAAAAAGTCCGGTAAAAAATATGAACCCAACTAAAATTCCGGGTAAAATTACGAACCCAACTAAAAGTCCGGGTAAAAAATACGAACCCAACTAAAAAGTCCGGGTAAAATTACGAACCCAACTAAAACTCCGGGTAAAATTACGAACCCAACTAAAACTCCGGGTAAAAAATACGAACCCAACTAAAAAGTCCGGGTAAAATTACGAACCCAACTAAAAAGTCCGGGTAAAATTACGAAGCCAACTAAAACTCCGGGTAAAATTACGAACTCAACTAAAACTCCGGGTAAAATTACGAACCCAACTAAAACTCCGGGTAAAATTACGAACCCAACTAAAAGTCCGGGTAAAAAATACGAACC
>CAXIES010000593.1:12500-19051 GCA_964023965.1 Melinopterus prodromus | reverse complement strand
GTCGTCCACAAATATGCAACGACTCGCCTCGTACCGAGCGTGAGAGCGCGGCACGACAGTTTTCCGAAACGCGCGCTCAGACCGCGTACCATGTCGCTTTCAATCTAGCGAAGGGTGTTTCTGGGAATGTTGAAGCCGTTCGCGGACGAGATTCCGCGTTATAAATTATTCTCTTTAGAACTGCTGCGGGCGGTCATGTCGTCAAGTAAACGTCGTCCTATTTCGACGTCGGCGCATCCTGCTCCACTGTGCGTGAAATGTGTGGTCGGCGCGCGCTCGTCGCTGCCGACTGATTTCGACACGGTCAGTTTTTGCTATATATTGTAATATGTAGTAGTATACTTCCGGGCCGGGCGAGAAGACAGACCGCCGCCGCTCTCGCAGCGGCGTGACGATTCTGCTCCGCCCTCGGCTCGCCGGAGGTGCGACTGTTCTCTCGATCTGCGTTACGCCAGGTCGGCGCGTTACCATCGGTGCGCGTCTTCCGAACGTGGCCGCGACGGGTGACAGCTCCCTGGTTGATCCTGCCAGTAGTCATATGCTTGTCTCAAAGATTAAGCCATGCATGTCTCAGTACAAGCCAAATTAAGGTGAAACGCGAAAGGCTCATTAAATCAGTTATGGTTCCTTAGATCGTACCCACATTTACTTGGATAACTGTGGTAATTCTAGAGCTAATACATGCAAACAGAGCTCCGACCGGAGACGGAAGGAGCGCTTTTATTAGATCAAAACCAATCGGCGTCGGGTTCGCCCGTCGTCGTACACCTTGGTGACTCTGAATAACTTTTTGCTGATCGCACGGTCTCGCACCGGCGACGCATCTTTCAAATGTCTGCCTTATCAACTGTCGATGGTAGGTTCTGCGCCTACCATGGTTGTAACGGGTAACGGGGAATCAGGGTTCGATTCCGGAGAGGGAGCCTGAGAAACGGCTACCACATCCAAGGAAGGCAGCAGGCGCGCAAATTACCCACTCCCGGCACGGGGAGGTAGTGACGAAAAATAACGATACGGGACTCATCCGAGGCCCCGTAATCGGAATGAGTACACTCTAAACCCTTTAACGAGGATCAATTGGAGGGCAAGTCTGGTGCCAGCAGCCGCGGTAATTCCAGCTCCAATAGCGTATATTAAAGTTGTTGCGGTTAAAAAGCTCGTAGTCGAATTTGTGTCCCGCGCCGCCGGTTCATCGCTCGCGGTGTTAACTGGCGTGTCCGCGGGACGTCCTGCCGGTGGGCTTAGCCTCTCGGGGCGGCCCAATCTCAATCCCACCGCGGTGCTCTTCATTGAGTGTCGAGGTGGGCCGGCACGTTTACTTTGAACAAATTAGAGTGCTTAAAGCAGGCTAAAATTTCGCCTGAATACTGTGTGCATGGAATAATGGAATAGGACCTCGGTTCTATTTTGTTGGTTTTCGGAACCCCGAGGTAATGATTAATAGGAACGGATGGGGGCATTCGTATTGCGACGTTAGAGGTGAAATTCTTGATCGTCGCAAGACGGACAGAAGCGAAAGCATTTGCCAAAACGCTTTCATTGATCAAGAACGAAAGTTAGAGGTTCGAAGGCGATCAGATACCGCCCTAGTTCTAACCATAAACGATGCCAGCTAGCGATCCGCCGACGTTCCTCCGATGACTCGGCGGGCAGCTTCCGGGAAACCAAAGCTTTTGGGTTCCGGGGGAAGTATGGTTGCAAAGCTGAAACTTAAAGGAATTGACGGAAGGGCACCACCAGGAGTGGAGCCTGCGGCTTAATTTGACTCAACACGGGAAACCTCACCAGGCCCGGACACCGGAAGGATTGACAGATTGAGAGCTCTTTCTTGATTCGGTGGGTGGTGGGTGCATGGCCGTTCTTAGTTGGTGGAGCGATTTGTCTGGTTAATTCCGATAACGAACGAGACTCTAGCCTGCTAACTAGGCGTATTTCGACATCTCAAAGGTCCGCCGACCCGGCGCTCGCGTCGCGGTCGTGCGCGATTTTTACTGTCGGCGTACAATTAATTCTTCTTAGAGGGACAGGCGGCTTCTAGCCGCACGAGATTGAGCAATAACAGGTCTGTAATGCCCTTAGATGTTCTGGGCCGCACGCGCGCTACACTGAAGGAATCAGCGTGTCTTCCCTGGCCGAACGGCCCGGGTAACCCGCTGAACCTCCTTCGTGCTAGGGATTGGGGCTTGCAATTGTTCCCCATGAACGAGGAATTCCCAGTAAGCGCGAGTCATAAGCTCGCGTTGATTACGTCCCTGCCCTTTGTACACACCGCCCGTCGCTACTACCGATTGAATGATTTAGTGAGGTCTTCGGACCGGTGCGCGGTGGCGTTTCGACGTCGCCGATGATGCTGGGAAGATGACCAAACTTGATCATTTAGAGGAAGTAAAAGTCGTAACAAGGTTTCCGTAGGTGAACCTGCGGAAGGATCATTAACGAATGTTTATAAAACATTACGTACAATTAATTAATACGATGCACGGATCGATATTAATAATGAATGAATATTAATGGCGCCCTCGGCCGACCACGTCTACGACGGCGGTCGCGTCGGCCGTACGAGCGCCGGTCGAACTGATTCGAACTGTTAAGGACTAACGAAGTCCGAGGCGTCGGCCGACCCGCGAGGGTCGGCACGCCGGAAGTCAGGTACCTAGTCGAGAGGTCCGATGACGAGAGCGCCCCCCGTGCCGCTCAGGCCGAGAGATACTGCGTACGTAAAAGCGCCGCCGGCAGCCACCGCGCAGCCGGCTCGGCGCTCCGCGCCTCGGAGTTTGAGTTTTTAAGTGTCACAACCACGGGTGAATGCGACGCTCCCGCCGGCCCCGACGGTCAGGGCACAGCGAGCTAATGCGCGCGTCCCAGTCTTGTCGTCGTGCGTCGCGCCGTCGTCGCGGTCGTATAGCGGCCGCCGGACCCCAGCGCCCCGAAACCGGCCCCGGCCTCCCTTGTCGGAGGTGCAGAGGAACGCCGGCGGAGCGCGGCGGACGGTCCGGTCGGTCATGTCGTGTACGACCGACGTCGGTCCGCAGCGTAAATTAATGAAGACGAGTGCGTCGCGCCGTCGTCGCGGTCGTATAGCGGCCGCCGGACCCCAGCGCCCCGAATCCGGCCCCGGCCTCCCTTGTCGGAGGTGCAGTGGCACGCCGGCGGAGCGCGGCGGACGGTCCGGTCGGTCATGTCGTGTACGACCGACGTCGGCCCGCAGCGTAGATTGATAAAGACGAGTGCGTCGCGCCGTCGTCGCGGTCGTATAGCGGCCGCCGGACCCCAGCGCCCCGAATCCGGCCCCGGCCTCCCTTGTCGGAGGTGCAGTGGCACGCCGGCGGAGCGCGGCGGATGGTCCGGTCGGTCATGTCGTGTACGACCGACGTCGGTCCGCGTCGCAGATTAATAAAGACGAAGACTGCGCGCAAAGGTGCTCGCACCGCCCGAAGGTGGTCGAAGGATATTCGCCTGACTAACGGAACGTTCGTCCCCGCGTACCGCGCGCCCCTCGAAAGGGGGGAGCGATCTGAGTACGGGAGCCGCGCAGGACGAACGCGTCTCGGACTTTACGTCCGCTCTGCGAAGTCAAACACCTCTCGTTCTAGCAACGTGTAAGCGTGCAAAACTTTGCGTAAGTGTAAAACCGATTAAACGCAGTACCGCGGACAGAGAGTCGCTGGTTAACTGTATGAAAGATTACCCTGAACGGTGGATCACTTGGCTCGTGGGTCGATGAAGAACGCAGCTAATTGCGCGTCAACTTGTGAACTGCAGGACACTTGAACATCGACATTTCGAACGCACATTGCGGTCCTCGGATACTGTTCCTGGACCACTCCTGGCTGAGGGTCGTTTCAATTTCCACGACTGCCGGGTCGGCGTACCGCCGATAACGCGAAGGCCCCCCCATGTGGTGCGCGCGCGCAGTACACGCTCCCAATCGTGTGAGCGGAACGCGCGCCGTACGTACGGGGCGTCGGTCAAGCGCGAAAAGCGGACGGCCGCCGAGGCAAGAATCTGAGCGCTCGCGCACGAGCCGCCCCCCGATACCGCGAGCGCGCCATCGCGCTCGACGTCGGGGCGGCGCGCTAACGCGTCGCTTTAAACTATCGAACGATATAATCATTCGAGCCGACCGCCATCCGCGTACCGGTAAACGATGCCCGGGCGACGCGCCGGTCGACGTGTCCGAGTGTGAATCCCCCCGCCACCGAGATTCGTCCGGGGCGGCGCGAGGTATTCGTCCGACGTCCGATCGCGCGCGTTTAGCCCGAAGGATCCCGTTGCCTACGCGGCCTGTCGGCTATCGAAAGAAACCAATGAACGCGACCTCAGAGCAGGTGAGACTACCCGCTGAATTTAAGCATATTACTAAGCGGAGGAAAAGAAACTAACTAGGATTCCCTTAGTAGCGGCGAGCGAACAGGGAAGAGCCCAGCACCGAATCCCGCGTCCGGAGACGGACGCCGGGAAATGTGGTGTTAGGGAGGATCCGTTATCCCGAGTAGCGCGGCGCGCCCAAGTCCTTCTTGAACGGGGCCACTTACCCAGAGAGGGTGCCAGGCCCGTAGCTGGCCGCCGCATGCCGCGGAGGGTCTCTCCTCAGAGTCGGGTTGCTTGAGAGTGCAGCCCTAAGTGGGTGGTAAACTCCATCTAAGGCTAAATATTACCACGAGACCGATAGCGAACAAGTACCGTGAGGGAAAGTTGAAAAGAACTTTGAAGAGAGAGTTCAAGAGTACGTGAAACCGTTCAGGGGTAAACCTGAGAAACCCGAAAGGTCGAAAGGGGAGATTCAGACGCGTCTCTCGGAAAGTTCGCGAGCAACGGGCGTTGCGACGCGTGGCGTTCGCGCCGCGCGCGCCGCCCGTGGCCGTCGGACTCCGAACGCGTGCACTTCTCCTCCTGTAGGACGTCGTGACCCGTTGGGCGTCGGCCTAAGGCCCGCGGTGGAGCCCGCGCGCACCTCGGTGCGTTCGGACCCGCGGTGTCCCGGCCGGCCCGACCGACGGTAAAACTATGGCGCGGGGCCGCGACTTGTTCGCGTCCGGCACGTCGCAAGCGCGGACGGCAAACCTGGCATCCGGACCTAGCGCCGGATCCGGGCCCGCCCGGCTGTTGGCGGCGTTGTCCTCGGACAGACCCTGCACACGCCAGTCCACGGCGCTATAGCTTTGGGTACTTTCAGGACCCGTCTTGAAACACGGACCAAGGAGTCTAGCATGTGCGCGAGTCATTGGGACTAAACTAAACCTAAAGGCGCAATGAAAGTGAAGGTTCGCCTCGCGCGAACCGAGGGAGGATGGGCCGGCTCACGGACCGGCCCCGCACTCCCGGGGCGTCTCGTTCTCATCGCGAGAAGAGGCGCACCCAGAGCGTACACGCTGGGACCCGAAAGATGGTGAACTATGCCTGGTCAGGACGAAGTCAGGGGAAACCCTGATGGAGGTCCGTAGCGATTCTGACGTGCAAATCGATCGTCGGAACTGGGTATAGGGGCGAAAGACTAATCGAACCATCTAGTAGCTGGTTCCCTCCGAAGTTTCCCTCAGGATAGCTGGCGCTCGCCGCGTGCGAGTCTCATTCGGTAAAGCGAATGATTAGAGGCATTGGGGTCGAAACGACCTCAACCTATTCTCAAACTTTAAATGGGTGAGATCTCCGGCTTGCTTAAACTGTGAAGCCGCGAGATATCGGATCAGAGTGCCAAGTGGGCCACTTTTGGTAAGCAGAACTGGCGCTGTGGGATGAACCAAACGCCGAGTTAAAGCGCCCAAATCGACGCTTATGGGATACCATGAAAGGCGTTGGTAACTTAAGACAGCAGGACGGTGGCCATGGAAGTCGGAATCCGCCAAGGAGTGTGTAACAACTCACCTGCCGAAGTTACTAGCCCTGAAAATGGATGGCGCTGAAGCGTCGTGCTTATACTCGGCCGTCAGCGGCATGTGAGACGCGGTCCTCGCGGACCGGCGTCATGAAGCCCTGACGAGTAGGAGGGTCGCGGCGGTGTGCGCAGAAGGACAGGGCGTGAGCCCGTCTGGAGCCGCCGTCGGTGCAGATCTTGGTGGTAGTAGCAAATACTCCAGCGAGGCCCTGGAGGACTGACGTGGAGAAGGGTTTCGTGTGAACAGCCGTTGCACACGAGTCAGTCGATCCTAAGCCCTAGGCGAAAGCCGATGTTGATGTTGGTGTATCTACGTTTGCGTAGTAGTACGGCGGACGCGTCCGTGACGTAAGACGGAACCTTCGATCGAGCGCGCGCGCCAGCTGCGGCTCCTTCGTCGTCCCTGTCGTCGTCGTCGTCGTCGAACCGTCGCAGCGGGGGTCGAGTCTCGTTCCTGGGCGCAGGAGACGCGCACGCGGACTCTCGATCGCTCTCGCACGCACCGGAGGTTAGGATGGAGGAGGACCGGAACCGCCGCTTCAAGCGGCTCGGTTCCTCGGTCCGCCGGTATCATCCGCCGCCGGACGCGCGCGCACAGAGCGACGGGAGCGCGAGCGCGACCGCGCCATCACGCGAACGATGATTCCCCGCGCGCGACGTCGACACGCGACGCGCA
>CAXIES010000593.1:0-7500 GCA_964023965.1 Melinopterus prodromus | reverse complement strand
GCGCCACCCGAAAGACAAAATTTCCAAAATCCAAAAATTTCAGCAGAGAGCGCTGGACGGAACTTTTGAAAGAAAAAAAAAATTTTCAAAAAAAAAATTTTTCAAAAAAAAAAAATTTCTAAAATTTTGCAGAGAGCGCTGGCCGGGACTTATAGGCGAAAAAGAAAATTTCAAGAAAATCTTTTATGGGGCCGTTGACGGCGCGAGCGCGGTCGGCTGGACTCCGGCGGCGCGCTCGATCGACAGCGCGAGTCTCCCGTCGTCGAGCGGGGCGAAATGTACCGAGCGCTACCCGGCCGGCGACGGCGCGCGGGCGGTCGGCTGGACTCCGGCGGCGCGCTCGATCGACAGCGCGAGTCTCCCGTCGTCGAGCGGGGCGAAATGTACCGAGCGCTACCCGGCCGGCGACGGCGCGCGGGCGGTCGGCTGGACTACGGCGGCGCGCTCGATCGACATCCAGCGCCACCCGAAAGACAAAATTTCCAAAATCCAAAAATTTCAGCAGAGAGCGCTGGACGGAACTTTTGAAAGAAAAAAAAAATTTTCAAAAAAAAAATTTTTCAAAAAAAAAAAATTTCTAAAATTTTGCAGAGAGCGCTGGCCGGGACTTATAGGCGAAAAAGAAAATTTCAAGAAAATCTTTTATGGGGCCGTTGACGGCGCGAGCGCGGTCGGCTGGACTCCGGCGGCGCGCTCGATCGACAGCGCGAGTCTCCCGTCGTCGAGCGGGGCGAAATGTACCGAGCGCTACCCGGCCGGCGACGGCGCGCGGGCGGTCGGCTGGACTACGGCGGCGCGCTCGATCGACATCCAGCGCCACCCGAAAGACAAAATTTCCAAAATCCAAAAATTTCAGCAGAGAGCGCTGGACGGAACTTTTGAAAGAAAAAAAAAATTTTCAAAAAAAAAATTTTTCAAAAAAAAAAAATTTCTAAAATTTTGCAGAGAGCGCTGGCCGGGACTTATAGGCGAAAAAGAAAATTTCAAGAAAATCTTTTATGGGGCCGTTGACGGCGCGAGCGCGGTCGGCTGGACTCCGGCGGCGCGCTCGATCGACAGCGCGAGTCTCCCGTCGTCGAGCGGGGCGAAATGTACCGAGCGCTACCCGGCCGGCGACGGCGCGCAGGCTGTCGGCTGGACTCCGGCGGCGCGCTCGATCGACAGCGCGGGTCTCCCGTCGTCGAGCGGGGCGAAATCTACCGAGCGCTACCCGGCCGGCGACGGCGCGCGGGCGGTCGGCTGGACTCCGGCGGCGCGCTCGATCGACAGCGCGAGTCTCCCGTCGTCGAGCGGGGCGAAATGTACCGAGCGCTACCCGGCCGGCGACGGCGCGCGGGCGGTCGGCTGGACTCCGGCGGCGCGCTCGATCGACAGCGCGAGTCTCCCGTCGTCGAGCGGGGCGAAATGTACCGAGCGCTACCCGGCCGGCGACGGCGCGCGGGCGGTCGGCTGGACTACGGCGGCGCGCTCGATCGACATCCAGCGCCACCCGAAAGACAAAATTTCCAAAATCCAAAAATTTCAGCAGGGAGCGCTGGACGGAACTTTTGAAAGAAAAAAAAATTTTCAAAAAAAAAAATCCAAAAATTTAGCAGAGAGCGCCGGAGAGAACATTTGAAAGAAAAAAAAAAATTTCCAAAAAAAAAAAAATTTTTCAAAAAAAAAAATATTTCCAAAATTTCGAACTCGACCCGGACGGGGACCAAGGCGAAAAGTGCGATAAGTCCGCGCGAGCGTCGGCGGTATCCGTTCGAGCGAGCCGGGAGCGACCCGTACTAGCGTTTCGCAACCCGTACTCGGTCCGTTGCGCTTATATAGGGAGAGGTGAGTCCGCGACGGCTAACGCCGTCCGGTTCCGCTCGATCCCGTTTAGTTGCGACGAGTCGACAGTCTTGGTATTAGTAAACGATAAAGATGCTCTCTGCCGGGCCGCACGCGTTGTTGACTTTGATCTGCTGGTGGCTAGAGAGCGCCTCGGTAAGCTTCGTTCGCGAAGAACCGGCGTTCGCCATTAGAGACGAGAGTTTTAATTGACGCTGTGCGGTTTAACCGAAAGGTTGCGTTCCCACATATCGCCGCCAAGCGCTCGTAACCGTAACATTAGCGATTGCCACAGCATGCCCGCGGACGACGCTGACTTTCGCAGTTAGCGTTGTACACCTTATGCGGGCGCACTTAAATCTCGGAGGCGTCCTCTGGACGTCGTCCACAAATATGCAACGACTCGCCTCGTACCGAGCGTGAGAGCGCGGCACGACAGTTTTCCGAAACGCGCGCTCAGACCGCGTACCATGTCGCTTTCAATCTAGCGAAGGGTGTTTCTGGGAATGTTGAAGCCGTTCGCGGACGAGATTCCGCGTTATAAATTATTCTCTTTAGAACTGCTGCGGGCGGTCATGTCGTCAAGTAAACGTCGTCCTATTTCGACGTCGGCGCATCCTGCTCCACTGTGCGTGAAATGTGTGGTCGGCGCGCGCTCGTCGCTGCCGACTGATTTCGACACGGTCAGTTTTTGCTATATATTGTAATATGTAGTAGTATACTTCCGGGCCGGGCGAGAAGACAGACCGCCGCCGCTCTCGCAGCGGCGTGACGATTCTGCTCCGCCCTCGGCTCGCCGGAGGTGCGACTGTTCTCTCGATCTGCGTTACGCCAGGTCGGCGCGTTACCATCGGTGCGCGTCTTCCGAACGTGGCCGCGGACGGGTGACAGCTCCCTGGTTGATCCTGCCAGTAGTCATATGCTTGTCTCAAAGATTAAGCCATGCATGTCTCAGTACAAGCCAAATTAAGGTGAAACCGCGAAAGGCTCATTAAATCAGTTATGGTTCCTTAGATCGTACCCACATTTACTTGGATAACTGTGGTAATTCTAGAGCTAATACATGCAAACAGAGCTCCGACCGGAGACGGAAGGAGCGCTTTTATTAGATCAAAACCAATCGGCGTCGGGTTCGCCCGTCGTCGTACACCTTGGTGACTCTGAATAACTTTTTGCTGATCGCACGGTCTCGCACCGGCGACGCATCTTTCAAATGTCTGCCTTATCAACTGTCGATGGTAGGTTCTGCGCCTACCATGGTTGTAACGGGTAACGGGGAATCAGGGTTCGATTCCGGAGAGGGAGCCTGAGAAACGGCTACCACATCCAAGGAAGGCAGCAGGCGCGCAAATTACCCACTCCCGGCACGGGGAGGTAGTGACGAAAAATAACGATACGGGACTCATCCGAGGCCCCGTAATCGGAATGAGTACACTCTAAACCCTTTAACGAGGATCAATTGGAGGGCAAGTCTGGTGCCAGCAGCCGCGGTAATTCCAGCTCCAATAGCGTATATTAAAGTTGTTGCGGTTAAAAAGCTCGTAGTCGAATTTGTGTCCCGCGCCGCCGGTTCATCGCTCGCGGTGTTAACTGGCGTGTCCGCGGGACGTCCTGCCGGTGGGCTTAGCCTCTCGGGGCGGCCCAATCTCAATCCCACCGCGGTGCTCTTCATTGAGTGTCGAGGTGGGCCGGCACGTTTACTTTGAACAAATTAGAGTGCTTAAAGCAGGCTAAAATTTCGCCTGAATACTGTGTGCATGGAATAATGGAATAGGACCTCGGTTCTATTTTGTTGGTTTTCGGAACCCCGAGGTAATGATTAATAGGAACGGATGGGGGCATTCGTATTGCGACGTTAGAGGTGAAATTCTTGGATCGTCGCAAGACGGACAGAAGCGAAAGCATTTGCCAAAAACGCTTTCATTGATCAAGAACGAAAGTTAGAGGTTCGAAGGCGATCAGATACCGCCCTAGTTCTAACCATAAACGATGCCAGCTAGCGATCCGCCGACGTTCCTCCGATGACTCGGCGGGCAGCTTCCGGGAAACCAAAGCTTTTGGGTTCCGGGGGAAGTATGGTTGCAAAGCTGAAACTTAAAGGAATTGACGGAAGGGCACCACCAGGAGTGGAGCCTGCGGCTTAATTTGACTCAACACGGGAAACCTCACCAGGCCCGGACACCGGAAGGATTGACAGATTGAGAGCTCTTTCTTGATTCGGTGGGTGGTGGTGCATGGCCGTTCTTAGTTGGTGGAGCGATTTGTCTGGTTAATTCCGATAACGAACGAGACTCTAGCCTGCTAACTAGGCGTATTTTCGACATCTCAAAGGTCCGCCGACCCGGCGCTCGCGTCGCGGTCGTGCGCGATTTTTACTGTCGGCGTACAATTAATTCTTCTTAGAGGGACAGGCGGCTTCTAGCCGCACGAGATTGAGCAATAACAGGTCTGTAATGCCCTTAGATGTTCTGGGCCGCACGCGCGCTACACTGAAGGAATCAGCGTGTCTTCCCTGGCCGAACGGCCCGGGTAACCCGCTGAACCTCCTTCGTGCTAGGGATTGGGGCTTGCAATTGTTCCCCATGAACGAGGAATTCCCAGTAAGCGCGAGTCATAAGCTCGCGTTGATTACGTCCCTGCCCTTTGTACACACCGCCCGTCGCTACTACCGATTGAATGATTTAGTGAGGTCTTCGGACCGGTGCGCGGTGGCGTTTCGACGTCGCCGATGATGCTGGGAAGATGACCAAACTTGATCATTTAGAGGAAGTAAAAGTCGTAACAAGGTTTCCGTAGGTGAACCTGCGGAAGGATCATTAACGAATGTTTATAAAACATTACGTACAATTAATTAATACGATGCACGGATCGATATTAATAATGAATGAATATTAATGGCGCCCTCGGCCGACCACGTCTACGACGGCGGTCGCGTCGGCCGTACGAGCGCCGGTCGAACTGATTCGAACTGTTAAGGACTAACGAAGTCCGAGGCGTCGGCCGACCCGCGAGGGTCGGCACGCCGGAAGTCAGGTACCTAGTCGAGAGGTCCGATGACGAGAGCGCCCCCCGTGCCGCTCAGGCCGAGAGATACTGCGTACGTAAAAGCGCCGCCGGCAGCCACCGCGCAGCCGGCTCGGCGCTCCGCGCCTCGGAGTTTGAGTTTTTAAGTGTCACAACCACGGGTGAATGCGACGCTCCCGCCGGCCCCGACGGTCAGGGCACAGCGAGCTAATGCGCGCGTCCCAGTCTTGTCGTCGTGCGTCGCGCCGTCGTCGCGGTCGTATAGCGGCCGCCGGACCCCAGCGCCCCGAAACCGGCCCCGGCCTCCCTTGTCGGAGGTGCAGAGGAACGCCGGCGGAGCGCGGCGGACGGTCCGGTCGGTCATGTCGTGTACGACCGACGTCGGTCCGCAGCGTAAATTAATGAAGACGAGTGCGTCGCGCCGTCGTCGCGGTCGTATAGCGGCCGCCGGACCCCAGCGCCCCGAATCCGGCCCCGGCCTCCCTTGTCGGAGGTGCAGTGGCACGCCGGCGGAGCGCGGCGGACGGTCCGGTCGGTCATGTCGTGTACGACCGACGTCGGCCCGCAGCGTAGATTGATAAAGACGAGTGCGTCGCGCCGTCGTCGCGGTCGTATAGCGGCCGCCGGACCCCAGCGCCCCGAATCCGGCCCCGGCCTCCCTTGTCGGAGGTGCAGTGGCACGCCGGCGGAGCGCGGCGGATGGTCCGGTCGGTCATGTCGTGTACGACCGACGTCGGTCCGCGTCGCAGATTAATAAAGACGAAGACTGCGCGCAAAGGTGCTCGCACCGCCCGAAGGTGGTCGAAGGATATTCGCCTGACTAACGGAACGTTCGTCCCCGCGTACCGCGCGCCCCTCGAAAGGGGGGAGCGATCTGAGTACGGGAGCCGCGCAGGACGAACGCGTCTCGGACTTTACGTCCGCTCTGCGAAGTCAAACACCTCTCGTTCTAGCAACGTGTAAGCGTGCAAAACTTTGCGTAAGTGTAAAACCGATTAAACGCAGTACCGCGGACAGAGAGTCGCTGGTTAACTGTATGAAAGATTACCCTGAACGGTGGATCACTTGGCTCGTGGGTCGATGAAGAACGCAGCTAATTGCGCGTCAACTTGTGAACTGCAGGACACTTGAACATCGACATTTCGAACGCACATTGCGGTCCTCGGATACTGTTCCTGGACCACTCCTGGCTGAGGGTCGTTTCAATTTCCACGACTGCCGGGTCGGCGTACCGCCGATAACGCGAAGGCCCCCCCATGTGGTGCGCGCGCGCAGTACACGCTCCCAATCGTGTGAGCGGAACGCGCGCCGTACGTACGGGGCGTCGGTCAAGCGCGAAAAGCGGACGGCCGCCGAGGCAAGAATCTGAGCGCTCGCGCACGAGCCGCCCCCCGATACCGCGAGCGCGCCATCGCGCTCGACGTCGGGGCGGCGCGCTAACGCGTCGCTTTAAACTATCGAACGATATAATCATTCGAGCCGACCGCCATCCGCGTACCGGTAAACGATGCCCGGGCGACGCGCCGGTCGACGTGTCCGAGTGTGAATCCCCCCGCCACCGAGATTCGTCCGGGGCGGCGCGAGGTATTCGTCCGACGTCCGATCGCGCGCGTTTAGCCCGAAGGATCCCGTTGCCTACGCGGCCTGTCGGCTATCGAAAGAAACCAATGAACGCGACCTCAGAGCAGGTGAGACTACCCGCTGAATTTAAGCATATTACTAAGCGGAGGAAAAGAAACTAACTAGGATTCCCTTAGTAGCGGCGAGCGAACAGGGAAGAGCCCAGCACCGAATCCCGCGTCCGGAGACGGACGCCGGGAAATGTGGTGTTAGGGAGGATCCGTTATCCCGAGGTAGCGCGGCGCGCCCAAGTCCTTCTTGAACGGGGCCACTTACCCAGAGAGGGTGCCAGGCCCGTAGCTGGCCGCCGCATGCCGCGGGAGGGTCTCTCCTCAGAGTCGGGTTGCTTGAGAGTGCAGCCCTAAGTGGGTGGTAAACTCCATCTAAGGCTAAATATTACCACGAGACCGATAGCGAACAAGTACCGTGAGGGAAAGTTGAAAAGAACTTTGAAGAGAGAGTTCAAGAGTACGTGAAACCGTTCAGGGGTAAACCTGAGAAACCCGAAAGGTCGAAAGGGGAGATTCAGACGCGTCTCTCGGAAAGTTCGCGAGCAACGGGCGTTGCGACGCGTGGCGTTCGCGCCGCGCGCGCCGCCCGTGGCCGTCGGACTCCGAACGCGTGCACTTCTCCTCCTGTAGGACGTCGTGACCCGTTGGGCGTCGGCCTAAGGCCCGCGGTGGAGCCCGCGCGCACCTCGGTGCGTTCGGACCCGCGGTGTCCCGGCCGGCCCGACCGACGGTAAAACTATGGCGCGGGGCCGCGACTTGTTCGCGTCCGGCACGTCGCAAGCGCGGACGGCAAACCTGGCATCCGGACCTAGCGCCGGATCCGGGCCCGCCCGGCTGTTGGCGGCGTTGTCCTCGGACAGACCCTGCACACGCCAGTCCACGGCGCTATAGCTTTGGGTACTTTCAGGACCCGTCTTGAAACACGGACCAAGGAGTCTAGCATGTGCGCGAGTCATTGGGACTAAACTAAACCTAAAGGCGCAATGTGAAGGTTCGCCTCGCGCGAACCGAGGGAGGATGGGCC
>CAXIES010000592.1:0-42842 GCA_964023965.1 Melinopterus prodromus | reverse complement strand
TAACTGGTGGAAATAATCGAACCAACCACAGAAAAAAATTTTTTCGATGGTGGCGTCCATTTTTTAACTGGTGGGAATAGCTGAACCAACCACAGAATAAATTTTTCGATGGTCGCGTCATTTTTTAACTGGTGGGAATAGCTGAACCAACCACAGAAAAAATTTTTCGATGGTGGCGTCATTTTTTAACTGGTGGGAATAGCTGAACCAACCACAGAATAAATTTTTCGATGGTCGCGTCATTTTTTAACTGGTGGGAATAGCTGAACCAACCACAGAAAAAATTTTTCGATGGTGGCGTCATTTTTTAACTGGTGGGAATAGCTGAACCAACCACAGAATAAATTTTTCGATGGTCGCGTCATTTTTTAACTGGTGGGAATAGCTGAACCAACCACAGAAAAAATTTTTCGATGGTGGCGTCATTTTTTAACTGGTGGGAATAATCTGAACCAACCACAGAAAAAATTTTTCGATGGTGGCGTCATTTTTTAACTGGTGGGAATAGCTGAACCAACCACAGAAAAAATTTTTCGATGGTCGCGTCATTTTTTTAACTGGTGGAATAATCGAACCAACCACAGAAAAAATTTTTCGATGGTGGCGTCATTTTTTAACTGGTGGGAATAGCTGAACCAACCACAGAAAAAATTTTTCGATGGTCGCGTCATTTTTTAACTGGTGGGAATAATCGAACCAACCACAGAAAAAATTTTTCGATGGTCGCGTCATTTTTTAACTGGTGGGAATAATCGAACCAACCACAGAAAAAATTTTCGATGGTCGCGTCATTTTTTAACTGGTGGGAATAATCGAACCAACCACAGAAAAAAATTTTCGATGGTCGCGTCATTTTTTAACTGGTGGGAATAATCGAACCAACCACAGAAAAAATTTTTCGATGGTCGCGTCATTTTTTAACTGGTGGGAATAATCGAACCAACCACAGAAAAAATTTTTCGATGGTCGCGTCATTTTTTAACTGGTGGAAATAATCGAACCAACCACAGAAAAAATTTTTCGATGGTGGCGTCATTTTTTAACTGGTGGGAATAGCTGAACCAACCACAGAATAAATTTTTCGATGGTCGCGTCATTTTTTAACTGGTGGGAATAGCTGAACCAACCACAGAAAAAAATTTTTCGATGGTGGCGTCATTTTTTAACTGGTGGGAATAGCTGAACCAACCACAGAATAAATTTTTCGATGGTCGCGTCATTTTTTAACTGGTGGGAATAGCTGAACCAACCACAGAAAAAATTTTTCGATGGTGGCGTCATTTTTTAACTGGTGGGAATAAACGAACCAACCACAGAAAAAATTTTTCGATGGTCGCGTCATTTTTTAACTGGTGGGAATAGCTGAACCAACCACAGAAAAAATTTTTCGATGGTCGCGTCATTTTTAACTGGTGGGAATAATCGAACCAACCACAGAAAAAATTTTTCGATGGTCGCGTCATTTTTTAACTGGTGGGAATAATCGAACCAACCACAGAAAAAATTTTTCGATGGTGGCGTCATTTTTTAACTGGTGGGAATAGCTGAACCAACCACAGAAAAAATTTTTCGATGGTCGCGTCATTTTTTAACTGGTGGGGAATAATCGAACCAACCACAGAAAATATTTTTCGATGGTGGCGTCATTTTTTAACTGGTGGGAATAATCGAACCAACCACAGAAAAAATTTTTCGATGGTCGCGTCATTTTTTAACTGGTGGGAATAATCGAACCAACCACAGAAAAAATTTTTCGATGGTCGCGTCATTTTTTAACTGGTGGGAATAATCGAACCAACCACAGAAAAAATTTTTCGATGGTCGCGTCATTTTTTAACTGGTGGGAATAATCGAACCAACCACAGAAAAAAATTTTCGATGGTCGCGTCATTTTTAAACTGGTGGGAATAATCGAACCAACCACAGAAAAGAATTTTTCGATGGTGGCGTCATTTTTTAACTGGTGGGAATAGCTGAACCAACCACAGAAGAAATTTTTCTATGGTCGCGTCATTTTTTAACTGGTGGGAATAATCGAACCCAACCACAGAAAAAATTTTTCGATGGTCGCGTCATTTTTTAACTGGTGGAAATAATCGAACCAACCACAGAAAAAATTTTTCGATGGTCGCGTCATTTTTAAACTGGTGGGAATAATCGAACCAACCACAGAAAAAATTTTTCGATGGTCGCGTCATTTTTTAACTGGTGGGAATAATCGAACCAACCACAGAAAAAATTTTTCGATGGTGGCGTCATTTTTTAACTGGTGGGAATAATCGAACCAACCACAGAAAAAATTTTTCGATGGTCGCGTCATTTTTTAACTGGTGGGAATAATCGAACCAACCACAGAAAATATTTTTCGATGGTCGCGTCATTTTTTAACTGGTGGAATAATCGAACCAACCACAGAAAAAATTTTTCGATGGTCGCGTCATTTTTAACTGGTGGGAATAATCGAACCAACCACAGAAAAAAATTTTTCGATGGTCGCGTCATTTTTTAACTGGTGGGAATAATCGAACCAACCACAGAAAAAATTTTTCGATGGTCGCGTCATTTTTTAACTGGTGGGTATAATCGAACCAACCACAGAAAAAATTTTTCGATGGTCGCGTCATTTTTTAACTGGTGGGAATAATCGAACCAACCACAGAAAAAATTTTTCGATGGTGGCGTCATTTTTTAACTGGTGGGAATAGCTGAACCAACCACAGAAAAAATTTTTCGATGGTCGCGTCATTTTTTAACTGGTGGGAATAATCGAACCAACCACAGAAAAAATTTTTCGATGGTCGCGTCATTTTTTAACTGGTGGGAATAATCGAACCAACCACAGAAAAATTTTTTCGATGGTGGCGTCATTTTTTAACTGGTGGGAATAATCGAACCTACCACAGAAAAAATTTTTCGATGGTCGCGTCATTTTTTAACTGGTGGGAATAGCTGAACCAACCACAGAAAATATTTTTCGATGGTGGCGTCATTTTTTAACTGGTGGGAATAGCTGAACCAACCACAGAAAAAATTTTTCGATGGTCGCGTCATTTTTTAACTGGTGGGAATAATCGAACCAACCACAGAAAAAAATTTTCGATGGTGGCGTCATTTTTTAACTGGTGGGAATAGCTGAACCAACCACAGAAAATATTTTTCGATGGTGGCGTCATTTTTTAACTGGTGGGAATAGCTGAACCAACCACAGAAAAAATTTTTCGATGGTCGCGTCATTTTTTAACTGGTGGGAATAATCGAACCAACCACAGAAAATATTTTTCGATGGTGGCGTCATTTTTTAACTGGTGGGAATAATCGAACCAACCACAGAAAAAATTTTTCGATGGTCGCGTCATTTTTTAACTGGTGGGAATAATCGAACCAACCACAGAAAAAATTTTTCGATGGTCGCGTCATTTTTTAACTGGTGGGAATAATCGAACCAACCACAGAAAAAATTTTTCGATGGTCGCGTCATTTTTTAACTGGTGGGAATAATCGAACCAACCACAGAAAAAAATTTTCGATGGTCGCGTCATTTTTAAACTGGTGGGAATAATCGAACCAACCACAGAAAAGAATTTTTCGATGGTGGCGTCATTTTTTAACTGGTGGGAATAGCTGAACCAACCACAGAAGAAATTTTTCTATGGTCGCGTCATTTTTTAACTGGTGGGAATAATCGAACCCAACCACAGAAAAAATTTTTCGATGGTCGCGTCATTTTTTAACTGGTGGAAATAATCGAACCAACCACAGAAAAAATTTTTCGATGGTCGCGTCATTTTTAAACTGGTGGGAATAATCGAACCAACCACAGAAAAAATTTTTCGATGGTCGCGTCATTTTTTAACTGGTGGGAATAGCTGAACCAACCACAGAAAAAATTTTTCGATGGTCGCGTCATTTTTTAACTGGTGGGAATAATCGAACCAACCACAGAAAAATTTTTTCGATGGTGGCGTCATTTTTGAACTGGTGGGAATAATCGAACCAACCACAGAAAAAATTTGTCGATGGTGGCGTCATTTTTTAACTGGTGGGAATAATCGAACCAACCACAGAATAAATTTTTCGATGGTCGCGTCATTTTTTAACTGGTGGGAATAGCTGAACCAACCACAGAAAAAATTTTTCGATGGTGGCGTCATTTTTTAACTGGTGGGAATAGCTGAACCAACCACAGAATAAATTTTTCGATGGTCGCGTCATTTTTTAACTGGTGGGAATAGCTGAACCAACCACAGAAAAAAATTTTCGATGGTGGCGTCATTTTTTAACTGGTGGGAATAATCGAACCAACCACAGAAAAAAATTTTCGATGGTGGCGTCATTTTTTAACTGGTGGGAATAGCTGAACCAACCACAGAAAAAATTTTTCGATGGTCGCGTCATTTTTTAACTGGTGGGAATAATCGAACCAACCACAGAAAAGAATTTTTCGATGGTGGCGTCATTTTTTAACTGGTGGGAATAGCTGAACCAACCACAGAAGAAATTTTTCGATGGTCGCGTCATTTTTTAACTGGTGGGATTAATCGAACCCAACCACAGAAAAAATTTTTCGATGGTCGCGTCATTTTTTAACTGGTGGAAATAATCGAACCAACCACAGAAAAAATTTTTCGATGGTGGCGTCATTTTTTAACTGGTGGGAATAGCTGAACCAACCACAGAATAAATTTTTCGAGGGTCGCGTCATTTTTTAACTGGTGGGAATAGCTGAACCAACCACAGACAAAATTTTTCGATGGTGGCGTCATTTTTTAACTGGTGGGAATAATCGAACCAACCACAGAAAAAAATTTTCGATGGTCACGTCATTTTTTAACTGGTGGGAATAATCGAACCAACCACAGAAAAAAATTTTCGATGGTGGCGTCATTTTTTAACTGGTGGGAATAGCTGAACCAACCACAGAAAAAAATTTTCGATGGTCGCGTCATTTTTTAACTGGTGGGAATAATCGAACCAACCACAGAAAAATTTTTTCGATGGTCGCGTCATTTTTTAACTGGTGGGTATAATCGAACCAACCACAGAAAAAATTTTTCGATGGTCGCGTCATTTTTTAACTGGTGGGAATAATCGAACCAACCACAGAAAAAATTTTTCGATGGTGGCGTCATTTTTTAACTGGTGGGAATAGCTGAACCAACCACAGAAAAAATTTTTCGATGGTCGCGTCATTTTTTAACTGGTGGGAATAATCGAACCAACCACAGAAAAAATTTTTCGATGGTCGCGTCATTTTTTAACTGGTGGGAATAATCGAACCAACCACAGAAAAATTTTTTCGATGGTCGCGTCATTTTTTAACTGGTGGGAATAATCGAACCTACCACAGAAAAAATTTTTCGATGGTCGCGTCATTTTTTAACTGGTGGGAATAGCTGAACCAACCACAGAAAATATTTTTCGATGGTGGCGTCATTTTTTAACTGGTGGGAATAGCTGAACCAACCACAGAAAAAATTTTTCGATGGTCGCGTCATTTTTTAACTGGTGGGAATAATCGAACCAACCACAGAAAAAATTTTTCGATGGTCGCGTCATTTTTTAACTGGTGGGAATAATCGAACCAACCACAGAAAAATTTTTTCGATGGTCGCGTCATTTTTTAACTGGTGGGAATAATCGAACCAACCACAGAAAAAATTTTTCGATGGTGGCGTCATTTTTTAACTGGTGGGAATAATCGAACCAACCACAGAAAAAATTTTTCGATGGTCGCGTCATTTTTTAACTGGTGGGAATAATCGAACCAACCACAGAAAAAATTTTTCGATGGTCGCGTCATTTTTTAACTGGTGGGAATAATCGAACCAACCACAGAAAAAAATTTTCGATGGTCGCGTCATTTTTTAACTGGTGGGATTAATCGAACCCAACCACAGAAAAAATTTTTCGATGGTCGCGTCATTTTTTAACTGGTGGAAATAATCGAACCAACCACAGAAAAAATTTTTCGATGGTGGCGTCATTTTTTAACTGGTGGGAATAGCTGAACCAACCACAGAATAAATTTTTCGAGGGTCGCGTCATTTTTTAACTGGTGGGAATAGCTGAACCAACCACAGACAAAATTTTTCGATGGTGGCGTCATTTTTTAACTGGTGGGAATAATCGAACCAACCACAGAAAAGAATTTTTCGATGGTGGCGTCATTTTTTAACTGGTGGGAATAATCGAACCAACCACAGAAAAAAATTTTCGATGGTCACGTCATTTTTTAACTGGTGGGAATAATCGAACCAACCACAGAAAAAAATTTTCGATGGTGGCGTCATTTTTTAACTGGTGGGAATAGCTGAACCAACCACAGAAAAAAATTTTCGATGGTCGCGTCATTTTTTAACTGGTGGGAATAATCGAACCAACCACAGAAAAAATTTTTCGATGGTCGCGTCATTTTTTAACTGGTGGGAATAATCGAACCAACCACAGAAAAGAATTTTTCGATGGTCGCGTCATTTTTTAACTGGTGGGAATAATCGAACCAACCACAGAAAAAAATTTTCGATGGTCGCGTCATTTTTTAACTGCTGGGAATAGCTGAACCAACCTCAGAAAATATTTTTCGATGGTGGCGTCATTTTTTAACTGGTGGGAATAATCGAACCAACCACAGAAAAAGTTTTTCGATGGTCGCGTCATTTTTTAACTGGTGGGAATAATCGAACCAACCACAGAAAAAATTTTTCGATGGTGGCGTCATTTTTTAACTGGTGGGAATAGCTGAACCAACCACAGAAAAAATTTTTCGATGGTCGCGTCATTTTTTAACTGGTGGGAATAATCGAACCAACCACAGAAAAATTTTTTCGATGGTCGCGTCATTTTTTAACTGGTGGGAATAATCGAACCAACCACAGAAAAAATTTTTCGATGGTCGCGTCATTTTTTAGCTGGTGGGAATAGCTGAACCAACCACAGAAAATATTTTTCGATGGTGGCGTCATTTTTTAACTGGTGGGAATAGCTGAACCAACCACAGAATAAATTTTTCGATGGTCGCGTCATTTTTTAACTGGTGGGAATAATCGAACCAACCACAGAAAAAATTTTTCGATGGTCGCGTCATTTTTTAACTGGTGGGAATAGCTGAACCAACCACAGACAAAATTTTTCGATGGTCGCGTCATTTTTTAACTGGTGGGAATAATCGAACCAACCACAGAAAAAATTTTTCGATGGTGGCGTCATTTTTTAACTGGTGGGAATAGCTGAACCAACCACAGAATAAATTTTTCGATGGTCGCGTCATTTTTTAACTGGTGGGAATAGCTGAACCAACCACAGAAAAAATTTTTCGATGGTGGCGTCACTTTTTAACTGGTGGGAATAGCTGAACCAACCACAGAAAAAATTTTTCGATGGTCGCGTCATTTTTTAACTGGTGGGAATAATCGAACCAACCACAGAAAAATTTTTTCGATGTTCGCGTCATTTTTTAACTGGTGGGAATAATCGAACCAACCACAGAAAAAATTTTTCGATGGTGGCGTCATTTTTTAACTGGTGGGAATAATCGAACCAACCACAGAAAAAATTTTTCGATGGTCGCGTCATTTTTTAACTGGTGGGAATAATCGAACCAACCACAGAAAAGAATTTTTCGATGGTGGCGTCATTTTTTAACTGGTGGGAATAATCGAACCAACCACAGAAAAAAATTTTCGATGGTCACGTCATTTTTTAACTGGTGGGAATAATCGAACCAACCACAGAAAAAATTTTTCGATGGTCGCGTCATTTTTTAACTGGTGGGAATAGCTGAACCAACCACAGAAAAAATTTTTCGATGGTCGCGTCATTTTTTAACTGGTGGGAATAATCGAACCAACCACAGAAAAATTTTTTCGATGGTCGCGTCATTTTTTAACTGGTGGGAATAATCGAACCAACCACAGAAAAAATTTTTCGATGGTCGCGTCATTTTTTAACTGGTGGGAATAATCGAACCAACCACAGAAAAAAATTTTCGATGGTGGCGTCATTTTTTATCTGGTGGGAATAGCTGAACCAACCACAGAAAAAATTTTTCGATGGTCGCGTCATTTTTTAACTGGTGGGAATAATCGAACCAACCACAGAAAAAATTTTTCGATGGTCGCGTCATTTTTTAACTGGTGCGAATAATCGAACCAACCACAGAAAAAATTTTTCGATGGTGGCGTCATTTTTTAACTGGTGGGAATAGCTGAACCAACCACAGAAAATATTTTTCGATGGTGGCGTCATTTTTTAACTGGTGGGAATAGCTGAACCAACCACAGAAAAAATTTTTCGATGGTCGCGTCATTTTTTAACTGGTGGGAATAATCGAACCAACCACAGAAAAAATTTTTCGATGGTCGCGTCATTTTTTAACTGGTGGGAATAATCGAACCAACCACAGAAAAATTTTTTCGATGGTCGCGTCATTTTTTAACTGGTGGGAATAATCGAACCAACCACAGAAAAAATTTTTCGATGGTGGCGTCATTTTTTAACTGGTGGGAATAATCGAACCAACCACAGAAAAAATTTTTCGATGGTCGCGTCATTTTTTAACTGGTGGGAATAATCGAACCAACCACAGAAAAAATTTTTCGATGGTCGCGTCATTTTTTAACTGGTGGGAATAATCGAACCAACCACAGAAAAAAATTTTCGATGGTCGCGTCATTTTTTAACTGGTGGGATTAATCGAACCCAACCACAGAAAAAATTTTTCGATGGTCGCGTCATTTTTTAACTGGTGGAAATAATCGAACCAACCACAGAAAAAATTTTTCGATGGTGGCGTCATTTTTTAACTGGTGGGAATAGCTGAACCAACCACAGAATAAATTTTTCGAGGGTCGCGTCATTTTTTAACTGGTGGGAATAGCTGAACCAACCACAGACAAAATTTTTCGATGGTGGCGTCATTTTTTAACTGGTGGGAATAATCGAACCAACCACAGAAAAGAATTTTTCGATGGTGGCGTCATTTTTTAACTGGTGGGAATAATCGAACCAACCACAGAAAAAAATTTTCGATGGTCACGTCATTTTTTAACTGGTGGGAATAATCGAACCAACCACAGAAAAAAATTTTCGATGGTGGCGTCATTTTTTAACTGGTGGGAATAGCTGAACCAACCACAGAAAAAAATTTTCGATGGTCGCGTCATTTTTTAACTGGTGGGAATAATCGAACCAACCACAGAAAAAATTTTTCGATGGTCGCGTCATTTTTTAACTGGTGGGAATAATCGAACCAACCACAGAAAAGAATTTTTCGATGGTCGCGTCATTTTTTAACTGGTGGGAATAATCGAACCAACCACAGAAAAAAATTTTCGATGGTCGCGTCATTTTTTAACTGGTGGGAATAGCTGAACCAACCTCAGAAAATATTTTTCGATGGTGGCGTCATTTTTTAACTGGTGGGAATAATCGAACCAACCACAGAAAAAGTTTTTCGATGGTCGCGTCATTTTTTAACTGGTGGGAATAATCGAACCAACCACAGAAAAAATTTTTCGATGGTGGCGTCATTTTTTAACTGGTGGGAATAGCTGAACCAACCACAGAAAAAATTTTTCGATGGTCGCGTCATTTTTTAACTGGTGGGAATAATCGAACCAACCACAGAAAAATTTTTTCGATGGTCGCGTCATTTTTTAACTGGTGGGAATAATCGAACCAACCACAGAAAAAATTTTTCGATGGTCGCGTCATTTTTTAGCTGGTGGGAATAGCTGAACCAACCACAGAAAATATTTTTCGATGGTGGCGTCATTTTTTAACTGGTGGGAATAGCTGAACCAACCACAGAATAAATTTTTCGATGGTCGCGTCATTTTTTAACTGGTGGGAATAATCGAACCAACCACAGAAAAAATTTTTCGATGGTCGCGTCATTTTTTAACTGGTGGGAATAGCTGAACCAACCACAGACAAAATTTTTCGATGGTCGCGTCATTTTTTAACTGGTGGGAATAATCGAACCAACCACAGAAAAAATTTTTCGATGGTGGCGTCATTTTTTAACTGGTGGGAATAGCTGAACCAACCACAGAATAAATTTTTCGATGGTCGCGTCATTTTTTAACTGGTGGGAATAGCTGAACCAACCACAGAAAAAATTTTTCGATGGTGGCGTCACTTTTTAACTGGTGGGAATAGCTGAACCAACCACAGAAAAAATTTTTCGATGGTCGCGTCATTTTTTAACTGGTGGGAATAATCGAACCAACCACAGAAAAATTTTTTCGATGTTCGCGTCATTTTTTAACTGGTGGGAATAATCGAACCAACCACAGAAAAAATTTTTCGATGGTGGCGTCATTTTTTAACTGGTGGGAATAATCGAACCAACCACAGAAAAAATTTTTCGATGGTCGCGTCATTTTTTAACTGGTGGGAATAATCGAACCAACCACAGAAAAGAATTTTTCGATGGTGGCGTCATTTTTTAACTGGTGGGAATAATCGAACCAACCACAGAAAAAAATTTTCGATGGTCACGTCATTTTTTAACTGGTGGGAATAATCGAACCAACCACAGAAAAAATTTTTCGATGGTCGCGTCATTTTTTAACTGGTGGGAATAGCTGAACCAACCACAGAAAAAATTTTTCGATGGTCGCGTCATTTTTTAACTGGTGGGAATAATCGAACCAACCACAGAAAAATTTTTTCGATGGTCGCGTCATTTTTTAACTGGTGGGAATAATCGAACCAACCACAGAAAAAATTTTTCGATGGTCGCGTCATTTTTTAACTGGTGGGAATAATCGAACCAACCACAGAAAAAATTTTTCGATGGTCGCGTCATTTTTTAACTGGTGCGAATAATCGAACCAACCACAGAAAAAATTTTTCGATGGTGGCGTCATTTTTTAACTGGTGGGAATAGCTGAACCAACCACAGAAAAAATTTTTCGATGGTCGCGTCATTTTTTAACTGGTGGGAATAATCGAACCAACCACAGAAAAAATTTTTCGATGGTCGCGTCATTTTTTAACTGGTGGGAATAATCGAACCAACCACAGAAAAAATTTTTCGATGGTCGCGTCATTTTTTAACTGGTGGGAATAATCGAACCAACCACAGAAAAAAATTTTTCGATGGTCGCGTCATTTTTTAACTGGTGGGAATAATCGAACCAACCACAGAAAAAATTTTTCGATGGTGGCGTCATTTTTTAACTGGTGGGAATAGCTGAACCAACCACAGAAAAAATTTTTCGATGGTCGCGTCATTTTTTAACTGGTGGGAATAATCGAACCAACCACAGAAAAAATTTTTCGATGGTCGCGTCATTTTTTAACTGGTGGGAATAATCGAACCAACCACAGAAAAAATTTTTCGATGGTCGCGTCATTTTTTAACTGGTGGGAATAATCGAACCAACCACAGAAAAATTTTTCGATGGTCGCGTCATTTTTTAACTGGTGGGAATAATCGAACCAACCACAGAAAAAAATTTTCGATGGTGGCGTCATTTTTTAACTGGTGGGAATAGCTGAACCAACCACAGAAAATATTTTTCGATGGTGGCGTCATTTTTACTTTATCATACGCAGTATGTAAAGTATTGTAATCGTGCCGAAAAAAATGTTTGAGATTTTAGCGGAAATCGGTCTTTATGGGTCCCCTGAACATTTTTGACCAAGGTACAAAAAAATGTCTGTGTGTGTGTGTGTGTGTGTGTGTGTGTGTGTGTGTGTGTGTGTGTGTGTGTGTGTACCCAATTTTTGTTAATTCATTTCCGGAGAAACTACTAAAGGTATCGGCACGGAACTTCATATTTAGAAGTTTCATGACCAAACTTAGAGTTGAAAAGCTTTTGGTTCAAAAGGGTCGAAAGGAACTGGGTGTTTACTCCAAGCCTTTTTCAAGGATTTTAGAAATCAGCCGCCATTTCTGCAATTTCGTCAAAATAGTTAAATAATAAATTAAAGCAGAGGAAATTTTGAATAATTTATGCCTATGACATTTTTTGGTAAAATTAATAGTTTAGCTTTTTAGTTTATTCTAAGCCTTTTTCAAGGATTTTGGAAATGAGCCACCATTTCTGTAATTTCGACTAAATAGTTAATTAATAAATTAAAGTAGAGGAAATTTTGAATAATTTATGCCTATAACATTTTTTGGTAAAATTAATAGTTTACCTTCAAGAGCAAAATCTATTTGATCGAGATCGGTCGCATCTGCATTGATATGAAATTACATAGTAGCCAGGATTTTGACAAATATTTTTTTGTGTTGTCACATTCGAAAACAGCTGGATCTCATCAGAGGTTGGAGAACCACTATGGAACGTGCCGCTGTAGTGCGCAAAATTATAAAATACAAATTTCAAATAAAATAAGATCACCAATTTGATTGTTTGTTGATAAGAAATATCAACCCGTCTTTATATCTAATTCTAAAAATGATACATTGAGAAAATTATAAATAAAGTATAGCGATGAGTGTAGTTTTATTTTAGTATGTTGGTAGGGATGTGTCATGAACAAATATAAATCTGTCAGAATTTGAATTACCTTTTTAAGGTGGTTTTCATTAGTGATAATGGCAGTGGTAGCAGACGCCGTTATAGTATTTCCAATAGAAAATTGCTAGTGACTCATGTTTATGTACATGCAAACTAATATGTGTCATTATCACGATATGTAAGAAATACTATAATTTCGTATTCTACCACCGCCATTACGCACCTTTCGTCAAAGTGGTACCAACCTAGCATTTACTATACAGAAATAATTTTTTTTTAAAATACGTATTTCTTAAAAAGCAACACAATAAACGTTGATGTCGCTCCTGCCAAAAACTAGATAGCGCGACTCGCTCAATATGCGACGGCTACATTCCGCCTTCGGTGACGCGCCGTATCACCGCTCGTCGCGCTATTCCGTACTTTCGGTATTTGTGACATAAATAACTATTATTCTAATGACGTAGTGTAGGTAGTGTCAAATGCTGATGCTTTGACAATACCTACGATTTATCTCTATAGAATAGATTCTCATGCAGCTAAACTATTAATTTTATATATTGTATGATAAAGTCATGTGCCTGGCCACATCAGATTTTTTAACTGGTGGGAATAGCTGAACCAACCACAGAATAAATTTTTCGATGGTCGCGTCATTTTTTAACTGGTGGGAATAGCTGAACCAACCTCAGAAAATATTTTTCGATGGTGGCGTCATTTTTTAACTGGTGGGAATAGCTGAACCAACCACAGAATAAATTTTTCGATGGTCGCGTCATTTTTTAACTGGTGGGAATAGCTGAACCAACCTCAGAAAATATTTTTCGATGGTGGCGTCATTTTTTAACTGGTGGGAATAATCGAACCAACCACAGAAAAAATTTGTCGATGGTCGCGTCATTTTTTAACTGGTGGGAATAGCTGAACCAACCACAGACAAAATTTTTCGATGGTCGCGTCATTTTTTAACTGGTGGGAATAATCGAACCAACCACAGAAAAAATTTTTCGATGGTCGCGTCATTTTTTAACTGGTGGGAATAATCGAACCAACCACAGAAAAATTTTTTCGATGGTCGCGTCATTTTTTAACTGGTGGGAATAGCTGAACCAACCACAGAAAAAAATTTTCGATGGTCGCGTCATTTTTTAACTGGTGGGAATAATCGAACCAACCACAGAAAAAAATTTTCGATGGACGCGTCATTTTTTAACTGGTGGGAATAATCGAACCAACCACAGAAAAAATTTTTCGATGGTCGCGTCATTTTTTAACTGGTGGGAATAATCGAACCAACCACAGAAAAAATTTTTCGATGGTGGCGTCATTTTTTAACTGGTGGGAATAGCTGAACCAACCACAGAATAAATTTTTCGATGGTCGCGTCATTTTTTAACTGGTGGGAATAGCTGAACCAACCACAGAAAAAATTTTTCGATGGTGGCGTCACTTTTTAACTGGTGGGAATAGCTGAACCAACCACAGACAAAATTTTTCGATGGTCGCGTCATTTTTTAACTGGTGGGAATAATCGAACCAACCACAGAAAAATTTTTTCGATGTTCGCGTCATTTTTTAACTGGTGGGAATAATCGAACCAACCACAGAAAAAATTTTTCGATGGTCGCGTCATTTTTTAACTGGTGGGAATAATCGAACCAACCACAGAAAAAATTTTTCGATGGTGGCGTCATTTTTTAACTGGTGGGAATAATCGAACCAACCACAGAAAAAAATTTTCGATGGTCACGTCATTTTTTAACTGGTGGGAATAATCGAACCAACCACAGAAAAATTTTTTCGATGGTCGCGTCATTTTTTAACTGGTGGGAATAGCTGAACCAACCACAGAAAAAATTTTTCGATGGTCGCGTCATTTTTTAACTGGTGGGAATAATCGAACCAACCACAGAAAAATTTTTTCGATGGTCGCGTCATTTTTTAACTGGTGGGAATAATCGAACCAACCACAGAAAAATTTTTTCGATGGTCGCGTCATTTTTTAACTGGTGGGAATAATCGAACCAACCACAGAAAAAAATTTTCGATTGTCGCGTCATTTTTTAACTGGTGGGAATAATCGAACCAACCACAGAAAAATTTTTTCGATGGTGGCGTCATTTTTTAACTGGTGGGAATAATCGAACCAACCACAGAAAAAATTTTTCGATGGTCGCGTCATTTTTTAACTGGTGGGAATAATCGAACCAACCACAGAAAAAATTTTTCGATGGTGGCGTCATTTTTTAACTGGTGGGAATAGCTGAACCAACCACAGAAAATATTTTTCGATGGTGGCGTCATTTTTTAACTGGCGGGAATAGCTGAACCAACCACAGAATAAATTTTTCGATGGTCGCGTCATTTTTTAACTGGTGGGAATAGCTGAACCAACCTCAGAAAATATTTTTCGATGGTGGCGTCATTTTTCAACTGGTGGGAATAGCTGAACCAACCACAGAAAATATTTTTCGATGGTGGCGTCATTTTTTAACTGGTGGGAATAGCTGAACCAACCACAGAATAAATTTTTCGATGGTCGCGTCATTTTTTAACTGGTGGGAATAGCTGAACCAACCTCAGAAAATATTTTTCGATGGTGGCGTCATTCTTTAACTGGTGGGAATAGCTGAACCAACCACAGAAAAAAATTTCGGTGGTCGCGTCATTTTTTAACTGGTGGGAATAATCGAACCAACCACAGAAAAAATTTTTCGATGGTCGCGTCATTTTTTAACTGGCGGGAATAGCTGAACCAACCACAGAATAAATTTTTCGATGGTCGCGTCATTTTTTAACTGGTGGGAATAGCTGAACCAACCTCAGAAAATATTTTTCGATGGTGGCGTCATTTTTCAACTGGTGGGAATAGCTGAACCAACCACAGAAAATATTTTTCGATGGTGGCGTCATTTTTTAACTGGTGGGAATAGCTGAACCAACCACAGAATAAATTTTTCGATGGTCGCGTCATTTTTTAACTGGTGGGAATAGCTGAACCAACCTCAGAAAATATTTTTCGATGGTGGCGTCATTCTTTAACTGGTGGGAATAGCTGAACCAACCACAGAAAAAAATTTCGGTGGTCGCGTCATTTTTTAACTGG
The DNA here is from genome assembly GCA_964023965.1 of Melinopterus prodromus. Classification (NCBI taxonomy): domain Eukaryota; kingdom Metazoa; phylum Arthropoda; class Insecta; order Coleoptera; family Scarabaeidae; genus Melinopterus; species Melinopterus prodromus. The sequence continues at coordinate 27,260 of CAXIES010000592.1, read as the reverse complement.
TGGGAATAATCGAACCAACCACAGAAAAAATTTTTCGATGGTCGCGTCATTTTTTAACTGGTGGGAATAGCTGAACCAACCACAGAAAAAAATTTTCGATGGTCGCGTCATTTTTTAACTGGTGGGAATAATCGAACCAACCACAGAAAAAAATTTTCGATGGTCGCGTCATTTTTTAACTGGTGGGAATAATCGAACCAACCACAGAAAAAATTTTTCGATGGTGGCGTCATTTTTTAACTGGTGGGAATAGCTGAACCAACCACAGAATAAATTTTTCGATGGTCGCGTCATTTTTTAACTGGTGGGAATAGCTGAACCAACCACAGAAAAAATTTTTCGATGGTGGCGTCACTTTTTAACTGGTGGGAATAGCTGAACCAACCACAGAAAAAATTTTTCGATGGTCGCGTCATTTTTTAACTGGTGGGAATAATCGAACCAACCACAGAAAAATTTTTTCGATGTTCGCGTCATTTTTTAACTGGTGGGAATAATCGAACCAACCACAGAAAAAATTTTTCGATGGTCGCGTCATTTTTTAACTGGTGGGAATAATCGAACCAACCACAGAAAAAAATTTTCGATGGTGGCGTCATTTTTTAACTGGTGGGAATAATCGAACCAACCACAGAAAAAATTTTTCGATGGTCACGTCATTTTTTAACTGGTGGGAATAATCGAACCAACCACAGAAAAATTTTTTCGATGGTCGCGTCATTTTTTAACTGGTGGGAATAGCTGAACCAACCACAGAAAAATTTTTTCGATGGTCGCGTCATTTTTTGACTGGTGGGAATAATCGAACCAACCACAGAAAAAATTTTTCGATGGTCGCGTCATTTTTTAACTGGTGGGAATAATCGAACCAACCACAGAAAAATTTTTTCGATGGTCGCGTCATTTTTTAACTGGTGGGAATAATCGAACCAACCACAGAAAAAAATTTTCGATTGTCGCGTCATTTTTTAACTGGTGGGAATAATCGAACCAACCACAGAAAAATTTTTTCGATGGTGGCGTCATTTTTTAACTGGTGGGAATAATCGAACCAACCACAGAAAAAATTTTTCGATGGTCGCGTCATTTTTTAACTGGTGGGAATAATCGAACCAACCACAGAAAAAATTTTTCGATGGTGGCGTCATTTTTTAACTGGTGGGAATAGCTGAACCAACCACAGAAAATATTTTTCGATGGTGGCGTCATTTTTTAACTGGCGGGAATAGCTGAACCAACCACAGAATAAATTTTTCGATGGTCGCGTCATTTTTTAACTGGTGGGAATAGCTGAACCAACCTCAGAAAATATTTTTCGATGGTGGCGTCATTTTTTAACTGGTGGGAATAGCTGAACCAACCACAGAAAATATTTTTCGATGGTGGCGTCATTTTTTAACTGGTGGGAATAGCTGAACAAACCACAGAATAAATTTTTCGATTGTCGCGTCATTTTTTAACTGGTGGGAATAGCTGAACCAACCTCAGAAAATATTTTTCGATGGTGGCGTCATTCTTTAACTGGTGGGAATAGCTGAACCAACCACAGAAAAAAATTTCGGTGGTCGCGTCATTTTTTAACTGGTGGGAATAATCGAACCAACCACAGAAAAAATTTTTCGATGGTCGCGTCATTTTTTAACTGGTGGGAATAATCGAACCAACCACAGAAAAAAATTTTCGATGGTCGCGTCATTTTTTAACTGGTGGGAATAATCGAACCAACCACAGAAAATTTTTTTCGATGGTCGCGTCATTTTTTAACTGGTGGGAATAATCGAACCAACCACAGAAAAAAATATTCGATTGTCGCGTCATTTTTTAACTGGTGGGAATAATCGAACCAACCACAGAAAAATTTTTTCGATGGTGGCGTCATTTTTTAACTGGTGGGAATAATCGAACCAACCACAGAAAAAATTTTTCGATGGTCGCGTCATTTTTTAACTGGTGGGAATAATCGAACCAACCACAGAAAAAATTTTTCGATGGTGGCGTCATTTTTTAACTGGTGGGAATAGCTGAACCAACCACAGAAAATATTTTTCGATGGTCGCGTCATTTTTTAACTGGTGGGAATAATCGAACCAACCACAGAAAAAAATTTTCGATGGTCGCGTCATTTTTTAACTGGTGGGAATAATCGAACCAACCACAGAAAAATTTTTTCGATGGTCGCGTCATTTTTTAACTGGTGGGAATAATCGAACCAACCACAGAAAAAAATATTCGATTGTCGCGTCATTTTTTAACTGGTGGGAATAATCGAACCAACCACAGAAAAATTTTTTCGATGGTGGCGTCATTTTTTAACTGGTGGGAATAATCGAACCAACCACAGAAAAAATTTTTCGATGGTCGCGTCATTTTTTAACTGGTGGGAATAATCGAACCAACCACAGAAAAAATTTTTCGATGGTGGCGTCATTTTTTAACTGGTGGGAATAGCTGAACCAACCACAGAAAATATTTTTCGATGGTGGCGTCATTTTTTAACTGGTGGGAATAGCTGAACCAACCACAGAATAAATTTTTCGATGGTCGCGTCATTTTTTAACTGGTGGGAATAGCTGAACCAACCTCAGAAAATATTTTTCGATGGTGGCGTCATTTTTTAACTGGTGGGAATAGCTGAACCAACCACAGAAAATATTTTTCGATGGTGGCGTCATTCTTTAACTGGTGGGAATAGCTGAACCAACCACAGAAAAAAATTTCGGTGGTCGCGTCATTTTTTAACTGGTGGGAATAATCGAACCAACCACAGAAAAAATTTTTCGATGGTCGCGTCATTTTTAACTGGTGGGAATAGCTGAACCAACCACAGAAAAAAATTTTCGATGGTCGCGTCATTTTTTAACTGGTGGGAATAATCGAACCAACCACAGAAAAAATTTTTCGATGGTGGCGTCATTTTTTAACTGGTGGGAATAGCTGAACCAACCACAGAAAAAAATTTATCGATGGTCGCGTCATTTTTTAACTGGTGGGAATAATCGAACCAACCACAGAAAAAATTTTTCGATGGTCGCGTCATTTTTTAACTGGTGGGAATAATCGAACCAACCACAGAAAACATTTTTCGATGGTCGCGTCATTTTTTAACTGGTGGGAATAATCGAACCAACCACAGAAAAAATTTTTCGATGGTCGCGTCATTTTTTAACTGGCGGGAATAATCGAACCAACCACAGAAAAAATTTTTCGATGGTGGCGTCATTTTTTAACTGGTGGGAATAGCTGAACCAATCACAGAAAATATTTTTCGATGGTGGCGTCATTTTTTAACTGGTGGGAATAGCTGAACAAACCACAGAAAAAATTTTTCGATTTTCGCGTCATTTTTTAACTGGTGGGAATAATCGAACCAACCACAGAAAACATTTTTCGATGGTCGCGTCATTTTTTAACTGGTGGGAATAATCGAACCAACCACAGAAAAAATTTTTCGATGGTCGCGTCATTTTTTAACTGGCGGGAATAATCGAACCAACCACAGAAAAAATTTTTCGATGGTGGCGTCATTTTTTAACTGGTGGGAATAGCTGAACCAACCACAGAAAATATTTTTCGATGGTGGCGTCATTTTTTAACTGGTGGGAATAGCTGAACAAACCACAGAATAAATTTTTCGATTGTCGCGTCATTTTTTAACTGGTGGGAATAGCTGAACCAACCTCAGAAAATATTTTTCGATGGTGGCGTCATTCTTTAACTGGTGGGAATAGCTGAACCAACCACAGAAAAAAATTTCGGTGGTCGCGTCATTTTTTAACTGGTGGGAATAATCGAACCAACCACAGAAAAAATTTTTCGATGGTCGCGTCATTTTTTAACTGGTGGGAATAATCGAACCAACCACAGAAAAAAATTTTCGATGGTCGCGTCATTTTTTAACTGGTGGGAATAATCGAACCAACCACAGAAAAATTTTTTCGATGGTCGCGTCATTTTTTAACTGGTGGGAATAATCGAACCAACCACAGAAAAAAATATTCGATTGTCGCGTCATTTTTTAACTGGTGGGAATAATCGAACCAACCACAGAAAAATTTTTTCGATGGTGGCGTCATTTTTTAACTGGTGGGAATAATCGAACCAACCACAGAAAAAATTTTTCGATGGTCGCGTCATTTTTTAACTGGTGGGAATAATCGAACCAACCACAGAAAAAATTTTTCGATGGTGGCGTCATTTTTTAACTGGTGGGAATAGCTGAACCAACCACAGAAAATATTTTTCGATGGTCGCGTCATTTTTTAACTGGTGGGAATAATCGAACCAACCACAGAAAAAAATTTTCGATGGTCGCGTCATTTTTTAACTGGTGGGAATAATCGAACCAACCACAGAAAAAATTTTTCGATGGTCGCGTCATTTTTTAACTGGTGGGAATAATCGAACCAACCACAGAAAAAAATATTCGATTGTCGCGTCATTTTTTAACTGGTGGGAATAATCGAACCAACCACAGAAAAATTTTTTCGATGGTGGCGTCATTTTTTAACTGGTGGGAATAATCGAACCAACCACAGAAAAAATTTTTCGATGGTCGCGTCATTTTTTAACTGGTGGGAATAATCGAACCAACCACAGAAAAAATTTTTCGATGGTGGCGTCATTTTTTAACTGGTGGGAATAGCTGAACCAACCACAGAAAATATTTTTCGATGGTGGCGTCATTTTTTAACTGGTGGGAATAGCTGAACCAACCACAGAATAAATTTTTCGATGGTCGCGTCATTTTTTAACTGGTGGGAATAGCTGAACCAACCTCAGAAAATATTTTTCGATGGTGGCGTCATTTTTTAACTGGTGGGAATAGCTGAACCAACCACAGAAAATATTTTTCGATGGTGGCGTCATTTTTTAACTGGTGGGAATAGCTGAACCAACCACAGAATAAATTTTTCGATGGTCGCGTCATTTTTTAACTGGTGGGAATAGCTGAACCAACCTCAGAAAATATTTTTCGATGGTGGCGTCATTCTTTAACTGGTGGGAATAGCTGAACCAACCACAGAAAAAAATTTCGGTGGTCGCGTCATTTTTTAACTGGTGGGAATAATCGAACCAACCACAGAAAAAATTTTTCGATGGTCGCGTCATTTTTTAACTGGTGGGAATAGCTGAACCAACCACAGAAAAAAATTTTCGATGGTCGCGTCATTTTTTAACTGGTGGGAATAATCGAACCAACCACAGAAAAAAATTTTCGATGGTCGCGTCATTTTTTAACTGGTGGGAATAATCGAACCAACCACAGAAAAAATTTTTCGATGGTGGCGTCATTTTTTAACTGGTGGGAATAGCTGAACCAACCACAGAAAAAATTTTTCGATGGTGGCGTCATTTTTTAACTGGTGGGAATAGCTGAACCAACCACTGAAAAAATTTTTCGATGGTCGCGTCATTTTTTAACTGGTGGGAATAATCGAACCAACCACAGAAAAAATTTTTCGATGGTCGCGTCATTTTTTAACTGGTGGGAATAATCGAACCAACCACAGAAAAAATTTTTCGATGGTGGCGTCATTTTTTAACTGGTGGGAATAGCTGAACCAACCACAGAAAAATTTTTTCGATGGTCGCGTCATTTTTTAACTGGTGGGAATAGCTGAACCAACCACAGAAAAATTTTTTCGATGGTCGCGTCATTTTTTAACTGGTGGGAATAATCGAACCAACCACAGAAAAAATTTTTCGATTGTGGCGTCATTTTTTAACTGGTGGGAATAGCTGAACCAACCACAGAAAAAATTTTTCGATGGTCGCGTCATTTTTTAACTGGTGGGAATAATCGAACCAACCACAGACAAAATTTTTCGATGGTCGCGTCATTTTTTATCTGGTGGGAATAATCGAACCAACCACAGAAAAAAATTTTCGATGGTCGCGTCATTTTTTAACTGGTGGGAATACCTGAACCAACCACAGAGAAAATTTTTCGATGGTCGCGTCATTTTTTAACTGGTGGGAATAATCGAACCAACCACAGAAAAAATTTTTCGATGGTGGCGTCATTTTTTAACTGGTGGGAATAGCTGAACCAACCACAGAAAAAAATTTTCGATGGTCGCGTCATTTTTTAACTGGTGTTAATAATCGAACCAACCACAGAAAAAATTTTTCGATGGTGGCGTCATTTTTTAACTGGTGGGAATAGCTGAACCAACTACAGAAAAAAATTTTCGATGGTCGCGTCATTTTTTAACTGGTGGGAATAATCGAACCAACCACAGAAAAAATTTTTCGATGGTGGCGTCATTTTTTAACTGGTGGGAATAGCTGAACCAACCACAGAAAAAAATTTATCGATGGTCGCGTCATTTTTTAACTGGTGGGAATAATCGAACCAACCACAGAAAAAATTTTTCGATGGTCGCGTCATTTTTTAACTGGTGGGAATAATCGAACCAACCACAGAAAACATTTTTCGATGGTCGCGTCATTTTTTAACTGGTGGGAATAATCGAACCAACCACAGAAAAAATTTTTCGATGGTCGCGTCATTTTTTAACTGGCGGGAATAATCGAACCAACCACAGAAAAAATTTTTCGATGGTGGCGTCATTTTTTAACTGGTGGGAATAGCTGAACCAACCACAGAAAAAAATTTTCGGTGGTCGCGTCATTTTTTAACTGGTGGGAATAATCGAACCAACCACAGAAAAAAATTTTCGATGGTCGCGTCATTTTTTAACTGGTGGGAATAATCGAACCAACCACAGAAAAAATTTTTCGATGGTGGCGTCATTTTTTAACTGGTGGGAATAATCGAACCAACCACAGAAAAAATTTTTCGATGGTGGCGTCATTTTTTAACTGGTGGGAATAGCTGAACCAACCACAGAAAAAAATTTATCGATGGTCGCGTCATTTTTTAACTGGTGGGAATAATCGAACCAACCACAGAAAAAATTTTTCGATGGTCGCGTCATTTTTTAACTGGTGGGAATAATCGAACCAACCACAGAAAACATTTTTCGATGGTCGCGTCATTTTTTAACTGGTGGGAATAATCGAACCAACCACAGAAAAAATTTTTCGATGGTCGCGTCATTTTTTAACTGGCGGGAATAATCGAACCAACCACAGAAAAAATTTTTCGATGGTGGCGTCATTTTTTAACTGGTGGGAATAGCTGAACCAACCACAGAAAAAAATTTTCGGTGGTCGCGTCATTTTTTAACTGGTGGGAATAATCGAACCAACCACAGAAAAAAATTTTCGATGGTCGCGTCATTTTTTAACTGGTGGGAATAATCGAACCAACCACAGAAAAAATTTTTCGATGGTGGCGTCATTTTTTAACTGGTGGGAATAATCGAACCACCGCCGAAATTTTTTTTCTGACCGTCGAAAATTTTTTTCTGTCCGACGAAATTTTTTTTCTGCGGTTCGTTCATCTTTCCCACCGCCGAAATTTTTTTCTGACCGTCGAAAATTTTTTTCTGACCGTCGACATTTTTTTCTGCGGTTCGTTCATCTTTCCCACCGTCGAAATTTTTTTCTGACCGTCGAAAATTTTTTTCTGACCGTCGAAATTTTTTTTCTGCGGTTGTTCATCTTTCCAACCGTCGAAATTTTTTTCTGACCGTCGAAAATTTTTTTCTGACCGTCGAAAATTTTTTTCTGACCGTCGAAATTTTTTTCTGCGGTTCGTTCATCTTTCCCACCGTCGAAATTTGTTTCTGACCGTCGAAAATTTTTTTCTGACCGTCGAAATTTTTTTTCTGCGGTTGTTCATCTTTCCAACCGTCGAAATTTTTTTCTGACCGTCGAAAATTTTTTTCTGACCGTCGAAATTTTTTTCTGCGGTTCGTTCATCTTTCCCACCGTCGAAATTTTTTTCTGACCGTCGAAAATTTTTTTCTGACCGTCGAAATTTTTTTTCTGCGGTTGTTCATCTTTCCAACCGTCGAAATTTTTTTTCTGACCGTCGAAAATTTTTTTCTGACCGTCGAAATTTTTTTTCTGCGGTTCGTTCATCTTTCCAACCGTCGAAATTTTTTTTCTGACCGTCGAAATTTTTTTTCTGCTGTTCGTTCATCTTTCCCACCGCCGAAATTTTTTTCTGACCGTCGAAAATTTTTTTCTGACCGTCGAAATTTTTTTTCTGCGGTTCGTTCATCTTTCCCACCGTCGAAATTTTTTTCTGACCGTCGAAAATTTTTTTCCAACCGTCGAAATTTTTTTTCTGACCGTCGAAATTTTTTTTTCTGGCCGTCGAAATTTTTTTTCTGCGTTTCGTTCATCTTTCCCGCCGTCGAAATTTTTTTCTGACCGTCGAAAATTTTTTTCTGACCGTCGAAATTTTTTTTCTGCGGTTCGTTCATCTTTCCTACCGTCGAAAATTTTTTTCTGACCGTCGAAAATTTTTTTCTGACCGTCGAAATTTTTTTCTGCGGTTGTTCATATTTCCAACCGTCGAAATTTTTTTTCTGACCGTCGAAATTTTTTTTGTTCTGACCGTCGAAATTTTTTTTCTGCGTTTCGTTCATCTTTCCCGCCGTCGAAATTTTTTTCTGACCGTCGAAAATTTTTTTCTGACCGTCGAAATTTTTTTTCTGCGGTTCGTTCATCTTTCCCACCGTCGAAATCTTTCTCTGACCGTCGAAAATTTTTTTCTGACCGTTGAAATTTTTTTTCTGACCGTCGAAATTTTTTTTCTGCCGTCCGTTCATCTTTCCAACCGTCGATATTTTTTTTCTGACCGTCGAAAATTTTTTTCTGACCGTCGAAATTTTTTTTCTGCGGTCCGTTCATCTTTCCCACCGTCGAAATTTTTTTCTGACCGCCGAAAATTTTTTTCTGACCGTCGAAATTTTTCTTCTGCGGTTCGTTCATCTTTCCCACCGTCGAAATTTTTTTCTGACCGTCGAAAATTTTTTTCTGACCGTCGATTTTTTTTTTCTGCGGTTGTTCATCTTTCCCACCGTCGAAATTTTTTTTCTGACCGTCGAAAATTTTTTTCTGACCGTCGAAATTTTTTTCTGCGGTTCGTTCATCTTTCCCACCGTCGAAATTTTTTTCTGACCGTCGAAAATCTTTTTCTGACCGTCGAAATTTGTTTTCTGACCGCCGAAAATTTTTTTCTGACCGTCGAAATTTTTTTTCTGCGGTTCGTTCATCTTTCCCACCGCCGAAATTTTTTTCTGACCGTCGAAAATTTTTTTCTGACCGTCGAAATTTTTTTTCTGCGGTTCGTTCATCTTTCCAACCGTCGAAATTTTTTTTCTGACCGTCGAAATTTTTTTTTTCTGCGGTTGTTCATCTTTCCAACCGTCGAATTTTTTTTTTTTTCTGACCGTCGAAAATTTTTTTCTGACCGCCGAAATTTCTATTCTGCGGTTCGTTCATCTTTCCCACCGTCAAAATTTTTTTCTGACCGTCGAATTTTTTTTTCTGCGGTTCGTTCATCTTTCCCACCGTCGAAATTTTTTTCTGACCGTCGAAAATTTTTTTCTGACCGTCGAATTTTTTTTTCTGCGGTTCGTTCGTCTTTCCCACCGTCGAAATTTTTTTCTGACCGTCGAAAATTTTTTTCTGACCGTCGAAATTTTTTTTCTGCGGTTCGTTCGTCGAAATTTTTTTCTGCGGTGTTCATCTTTCCAACCGTCGAAATTTTTTTCTGCGGTTGTTCATCTTTCCAACCGTCGAATTCTTTTTTCTGACGGTCGAAATTCTTGTTCTGCGGTTAGTTCAGGTTTCCCACCAATTAAAAAGTGACGCCACCGTCGAATTCTTTTTTCTGACCGTCGAAATTCTTGTTCTGCGGTTAGTTCAGCTTTTCCACCAATTAAAAAGTGATGCCACCGTCGAATTATTTTTTCTGACCGTCGAAATTCTTGTTCTGCGGTTAGTTCAGGTTTCCCACCAATTAAAAAGTGACGCCACCGTCGAATTCTTTTTTCTGACCGTCGAAATTCTTGTTCTGCGGTTAGTTCAGCTTTTCCACCAATTAAAAAGTGACGCCACCGTCGAATTCTTTTTTCTGACCGTCGAAATTCTTGTTCTGCGGTTAGTTCAGGTTTCCCACCAATTAAAAAGTGACGCCACCGTCGAATTCTTTTTTCTGACCGTCGAAATTTTTTTTCTGCGGTTGTTCATCTTTCCAACCGTCGAAATTTTTTTTCTGACCGCCGAAAATTTTTTTCTGACCGTCGAAATTTTTTTTCTGCGATTCGTTCATCTTTCCCACCGTCGGGTTGGGTTGGGTTGGGTTGGGTTGGGTTGGGTTGGGTTGGGTTGGGTTGGGTTGGGTTGGGTTGGGTTGGGTTGGGTTGGGTTGGGTTGGGTTGGGTTGGGTTGGGTTGGGTTGGGTTGGGTTGGGTTGGGTTGGGTTGGGTTGGGTTGGGTTGGGTTGGGTTGGGTTGGGTTGGGTTGGGTTGGGTTGGGTTGGGTTGGGTTGGGTTGGGTTGGGTTGGGTTTCCGCAGGGGCCTCGCTTACGAGCGAGTCGTGCGTTGGCGTGCACGCGGTTCCCGAGCTGTGTCTGATACTCCCGTCCCCATATCAGACTCACCCTATCTCCACCCCTCTCCCCTCAGGGATTACCCTCGGGTATTCGTGCGTTGGCGTGCACGGGGTTCCCGAGCTCCCTACTGAGACATGCCGTCAAAGTAGGGTCCCCTCTCTTCCTCAGGGATATTGCCTTCGGGTAGTTCGTGCGTTGGCGTGCATGGGGTTCCCGAGCCCCCTGCTGAAGCACGCTGTTTCAGCAGGGTCCTTCTCCTACATCCCAAGAAGCCCCCTGATGACGACCTGGCGCTGACATGGACATGGCCCGGACCTCGACCTGGAACTCTCTGTGATGATGTGCTGTCCCGGACTGCCCCATGAAGACGACCCTGCGATTCCCTGGCTACGAACGGAAAGTAAGATGTTGGCCGTGTCGAGACTTGGATGGCCGCACGTTACGCGGTCGCGAACGGCCCCGGACCCCATGTGGCACGGCCGTGAATTAAGTAGCGGCCCGGCGGTGCTCTGCCACATGGGGGTCTCTCTCCAATCACCGCACCCCTGCCAGTAGGGCTAAAATGGAACCCCCCCCCCCCATGAAGCACAATAAAGGCAAAGCCTCGGATGGGTTCGGCGGCCAAGCAGCGCCCCGACCAGCTCGTACGGACCAGTCGACCGGACGAGTCTACATAGACTCACCAATACCAGGCTCTGCCAGCCAGAGCGAGGAGGAGCGGCAGATCTTCGGCACCAGCAGCCGATTAAGCAGATCTCCAACAAAGTCCAAGACGGACTCCCCGATGCCAGGAAGTGCGATCAACATCAGCTCGGTGACCATCAGCGATGAGGATGAAGTGGAAGACGCACCACCAAGGTCGTCAACCTCAAGCCAGGAGGGTATGAGGTGGGACGAGACAGACCTTAACAACACCATCATCCCCGCTGAAGAAACAGAAGAGGGGAGTCCCTCGAACTACTGGGCTATACCAGGACTGGAGGGCATATCGCCCCTAAGTACAGAGGATCGCAGGAAATATGTAGAAAAACAAAAAGACACGACTCCCAAGAGGGAAAATAAAAAACGGAAAAAGATGGGAAGTACAGATGAAACAAGATCAAGCGGAGAGGAGCTCCCAGACGACGAAAATGCACTCAAAGAACACCGGCAACAGGCGGAAAAGTTGGAAGGTACCATAAACAGAGTCTTAGAACTGATAAAAACATTAAAAGTAAATGAAGAACAGAATACAAAAAGAGAGATAAAGAAGGCAATACATAAACTAGAAAGAGAGGCAGGTATCCTGAAAAAGGCAGACACACAACAGTGGCTCCAACAGCAAATAAATACCAAACAAAAGACAAACCAGAGACTGAAGGTAACTCGAGAAATGGAAACTCAAACCGAAACCGAGGAAGAACGGAAGGAAAATGAGGAAAGACAGACAAAGGAAAGAATACTAAGCATAAGAACATACCGAGAATGGAAAGACCTTGAACCACACGAATGGAAAGAGGAATATTTCTGCTATACACAAACAATAGAGGGCAACCCCATCTACCAGCAAGCTACAGACACAAGGGTGGTGCTGGTTGAGAGGGACGATGTAAATATGGAAAAAAGTATCCAAAATCAGTTAAAAAAAACATATCCCATACTGGAAACCCTTACACAGGAATATGAAGAGATTGAGATGGTCACTAAGACAAAAACAAGAGACCTGGAACAAGAAAGGAGGCAAAGGATAATAAAAATAAGGACAGGAGAGACAGAGGAAGAACTCTGGGATAACCTGGAAAAACTAGCAGACGAAACCGTACAAGAATGCGAAATAGCGATACACCACCTTCGATCAATGACACTAAGCAAACTAAGGAAAATGGCAGAAGCTATTTTCAAACGTAGGGCCACCAAAGTCCATATTTATACAACGAAAGAAAAGATAGAGGAGGAAAAAAGACAAAACAAAGGGAGAAGAGAAAGACAGACATACGCACTGATAGTAGAGAACAAAGAAAAGCAGTACGAAGAAATAGTTAAAGAAATAAAGGAGCAAATGAGAGGAAAGCCGGAAATAGAGCAGATAGAAGGTATACGTAAAACAAGAGATGGAAAAGTGCTTATAACAACGCAAAAAAATAGAAAGGCAATGCAGGAAATACAGAAAACAATAGGACAAAACACACAACAAAAAGTCAGGGAAATAACCGGTAAAGATGAACGCAAAACAATAATAGTGCGAGGGATGGCAATAACAACGGACCGTCAAGAACTAGAGATGGCGATAAGAGATGTGACAAAAGATCAAAACATCCAGTTCGAGGCAAGTGACTTCCGTCCCTATGCAGGAAGTATGCTGGCAACCACCTTAAAAGTGGACGACAAGAATGCGGGGATACTCCTTCAAAACAGGCGAATCAGGGTGGGAATGGCAAGATGCATGGTAGAGGAGAAAATAAAGATAAACAGGTGTCACAAGTGCTGGTCACCATTACACTTGGCAAGAGACTGCAAGGAAGAAGACAAATCAGGAAGATGCTACAGATGTGGGGAAGAAGGACACCTAACAAAAACGTGCACAAACGAGCAATACTGCCCAGACTGCAAGGAGGCGGGGCATAGCGGGGGAACAGCGAAATGCCAAAAATATCTTTATGAGCTGAGGAAAATCAGAAGAGGTCACCGCACAGACAGCGAAAGAGAGAGTTTCAGTTCCAACAGAGCCGAAGCACTCAACACAGAAACGCAAGCTATAGACACGGCGGAGGACCGAGATGCAAAAAAACAAAAGAGCTAGATAAAACACAAAATAACCATCAACACAGAAACATGGCGCAGCAAAATAACAACAATAAGACGAGAATTCTACAAACAAATATGAACAGGAGCTATGCTGCCATGACACTGCTCAACAAGACTCTAAATGAGCAAATGATTGATCTAGCAATCATCACGGAACCTCACAAGAATAGCATCGATAGGAGCAAATGGTTCTATAGCGTGGAAGAAGATGTGACCATCAGAATAACAGCGTCAGAGTATCCAACCCACACGGAGAAAGGACAGAACTATGTGTACGTCGAGTGGAAGGGAATGATAGTCCTGGGATGCTACTGCTCACCCAACCGGGAAATGGAACACCTACAGGCGACACTACACCAACTCGCGACAATAATCCAAAAAAACAAAGGGAAAAAAATAATAATCGCAGGCGATTTTAACGCGAAGTCCCCAGTTTGGGGAGAACAAACGGAAAATGAAAGAGGTGCCATAATGGCGGATTTTATGAACGCGAATGGGATGATACTGATTAATACTCCTGGAGTACACACGTGGCAGCGAAGACAGCAAACATCCATCTTGGATCTCGCCCTAGTAAATAACAAATTCAGAGACACCGAGGTCGAATGGAACGTTATGACGGAAGAAAACCTAAGTGACCACAAGAACATAATAATCAATATAAGCGGCATAACGAAAGAGCAAAGCGAAAGGTTGGAGAAGAGATGGATTATAAACACGGCAAAACTCAATACGGCACCAGACATTATAAAAGAAAACCTCCGAGGCATCAGAAAACTAACACCGAAAAAACTGGATAACGTTACCAAAGATATATGCGACAAGGTGTTCGGGAAAAAGAGATACACCAAAACAAAGAAACTGTGCATATACTGGTGGAATGGGGAAGTCGAAGAAAAAAGGAAAGAGTGTAACAGGAGAAGAAGGCAATACACCAGACAGAATGCACAACAAAGGACGCAGGAGAACAGCAGCAATGAGCTATACAAGGAAAGCAGAAGAGAACTCAGCAATGCCATAAAAAAGGCAAAGAAGGATGCATGGATGAAATTGCTGAGCGATCTTAACGACAATGTGTGGGGGACGCATACCAGATAACCTGCAAAAGATTGAAAACCCACCCGATAGTGAAGCTGACAGAGCAACAAGCTACAACGATCATTGAAGAGCTATTCCCAACGGCCCCAGAAATTACATGGGAGAGGCCAGACAGCAGACAACTAAGCACCGATCACAAACAGGTAACAGCGGAGGAGATTGACAGAGTGGCAAGAGACATCAAGACGGGCAAAGCGGCTGGTCCGGATGGAGTCCCGGCAGACATAGTGAAACTAATGCTGAAGGCCAAACCCGAAATCTTCAGGAAGCTATTTGACGACATGATTAAGGGAGGAATCTACCCAGCACAGTGGACCACCGCCAAACTTGTTCTCATCGAGAAACCAAAAAAGGAGGCAGAAGAAGCAACGTACAGGCCCATATGCCTGGTTAACACCTGGGCGAAAGCCTATGAGATGGTAATTAGAAATCGCCTAGTCGACGAGCTGGAAGAAGGAAAACTGTCACCCCACCAATACGGCTTTAGGAAGGGAAGATCCACCACCGACGCGATTGACCAAGTATTAAAATATAACAGTGAATGCGACAAATATAATAGAGGGAAAAGAAGATACTGCCTACTAGTAACCATAGACGTAAAAAATGCCTTCAACTCTATGCGGTGGGAAAATATTGTCGGGGCACTACAAACCAAACAAATATCCCAATATTTAATAGAGTGCACGCGGAACTATCTACATAAAAGAGCAATAACCTATGAAGGAAAAACATATCAAATGCGGAGAGGAGTCCCACAGGGATCGGTGATGGGAGCGACCCTCTGGAACGCCGCTTACGATGACCTCCTTAATCTCCCAGTCACGAACAACGTGCACCTAATAGCATATGCCGATGATCTGGCCGTAGTGGTGCAAGGGTGGAACGAGAGTGAGCTTAGAGAGGACACCGAGGAAATCCTCACAAGGATAGAAGAATGGTTCCGGGAGATGGAACTCCGAATAGCTTACCAGAAGACGGAAGCAACAGTAACAAGGGGAAGGAAGACGGTCTACAGAGTGGAGTTTAACTTCGGAGAGCATATCATAACGACACAGCAAACACTGAAGTACCTGGGCGTCATCATAGACAGGAACACGAGGTTCACGGCACACGTTTTACACACGGTGGAAAAGGCGGAGCGAAGCATAAATGCCCTGAAAAGGATTATGCCGAGGGTTGCAGGACCGACAAGTAACAAACGGCGAATAATTGCTACGGCAGCGGAGAGCATCCTGCTTTATGCCTGTACAACATGGGCGGAGGCATTGAAGTACAAGAAATATGCTAACATCCTCCAAAGAGCGCAAAGAAGGCTAAACATCCTGGTCACCAGTGCCTACCGAACGACGTCAACGGAAGCCCTTTCGATCATCGCAAGAACTATCCCAATAGATCTTAAAATAAGGGAAAGAGTAAGACTACGCGATAACCGAGAAATGACGAAGAAGGAAGCTAGAGACGAAACATTAATGAAATGGCAGGACCGATGGAACCGGGAAACCACAAAAGCCCAATGGACGAAGACGTTGATACCGGACATTATACCATGGTACGACAGGAAGCATGGGGAGATAAACTTCTGGGTGACGCAGGCCCTGAGCGGACACGGCGAATTCGGAACTTTTCTTCATAAGATAAAGAAAAGGCAGGACAACTGTTGCAGAGCATGCGGGATGGTCGACGATCCGAACCATGCCATGTTTGAATGTAGAGAAACGCAGGAAGAGAGAGCAACATTCTTTGATGAAATAGGCGGACAAGTTACTGCATCTACGCTCGTTGGGACAATGCTGCAGAGTGAGGAGAAGTGGAGAATGGCGGAAGAGTGGATCGGGAGAATGATCAGGAGAAGAGTGGTAGAGTAGCGAGTAGTGTCGAGCTGTGTGTATGATGAGGTGCGCAGTGAATGAAGTGTAGTGAGAGGTGTAGTGAGAGAGGGTATAGTGGTGAGTGAAAGGAAGAAAGAAAGAGTCAAGGAAAGAAACAAGATAGAAGAAAGCTACCAATCAACTTCCGGCACAGTTGAAGAAGAAACCCGCAAGGGTAGTCCCACCTGAGCCCTATAGGAAGCCGAGGAAAATGGGGGAGGAGTTTTAGTGGGTATGAGTGCCAAGAGGCGAACTGAGTCCCACACTCCCGGCCGAAGTGTTTTCCGATGAACACCTCAAAAGCGCCAACAGTAGGCCGGGGTGCGTAAAAGACATTTCTCCTTCCCTAGCGCAAAAACAAAAAAAAAAAAAAAAAGGGTTGGGTTGGGTTGGGTTGGGTTGGGTTGGGTTGGGTTGGGTTGGGTTGGGTTGGGTTGGGTTGGGTTGGGTTGGGTTGGCAACAATGGAAAGAAAGAAAAGGGATACATCACCGGACCAGACAAGCCCGGACCAGCGAAAAAAAACACATGATGTCGCAAAGGAGCTAGATAGCATTCTGGCTGAGATCTTTAAAAAACAACACACCTCCAGGGTACAATAATACAAAACACCCCCAAGATCACCAAAGAAGCGATATACAACCTAAGTTATTTGGCAAAGAAGGCGGAGAAGCTTCACAGAGAGATGAGCTACCAACAACTCAAGCAGCGGGACACAGACAAAGCAACAACCAGCGGGCAGAGCCACGGTCCGAGGGAAACTCCAGAAGGCGCTAAAGATAGCGAAAAGGTCCAAATGGCCCCGGCACCAACACCGCGAGACACAACAGAAAAGGCAAAACCAGCCACGAGAACGATGGGCACGCAAACCGAGGAAAGCCACAAATCCAATGACGCGGTCTTCATAACAAACGCCATTGTGAACACACAAAAGTCGTACGAGGTTTTCAGCACCATAGACGGGATGGCATGGGAAGAGAAACACCTACTAAACACCAAAATCCAAAGAGGAAACCCGCTGAAAAACGAGGAGGAGAACCTCACAGTTATCCTCTGTGAAAATGAAAACCTCGGTGAAAATACCATAGTCAGGGCCTTTGCAGAGGAGAACCCGCACATCGGACAATGCCTAGCAAATAAAACACTAAAAGAGGGACAATCCATAGAGGTCTCCAGCACCACAAACATCCAACAAGACGACATCGACGTACACATTTGTAGAACGGTTATCGCGGTAGGAATCGGGAGACAACCTCCTGCTGGCATGAGAGACTATAGGGCCATGTCTTACCAAGCCATAAACACGCTGTTGGAGCAAAAAGCAGTGAAACAACCGGAAGCAACCCGAGTGGCCGTTGTGCCCCCCCCTACAGCTAACGTGGATCACATCAGAAAAGCTTTAGAGTACCTTGGTCACGGAAAAGGGAAGAAATTTACAATATATACGAAAACTAAACCGTCGTACGCGAATACCCTTGAGGCAGGAAAATCGCAGATGAAGACCTTTGTCCCCAGACAAAACAAGAAAAAGGCAATCAACATCAAACTGAACAAAACATCCGAGGAGAACGGACAAATTATCCAAAGATTAAAGAAAGAGATCAACACAGACGAACTTGGCGTCAAAATCACAAATATCAGACGAAATACAACCATGAACATCCTTACCTTCGACATCTATGAACACAAAGACGGAGGAGCACAGAATTTCAAAAAAACAGTGGAAAACATAATCGGTAGAGAAAACCAAGTGGTGGAACGAAAAACCCCCAGTGCGACGGTACTGATACGAAACCTGAATTTTCTGACAGACGCAAATGATGTTAAAGAAGGCATAGAGCGAACAATCAGTAAAACCCTTAAAGACGGTGAGTGGCGCGTAAACATGGTCAAGGAAAAGTTTAAACAAGATAGTTACACGGCTATCATTGACCTCCCCAAGGACGCGGCAAGCTTCCTAACTCAACAGAAAATCACAATCCAGATAGGGTGGCAACAGAGGAGCGCACTACCCCTCTACACACCAAAAAGATGCCATATGTGCAATGAACTAGGGCACATAAAAGCTGACTGCAAATCAGATCCTGCGAACCAAGAAAGAGCTATCCTCTGCCAAAAATGCGGAGAGTACGGACACAAAGCCAAATCATGTGAAAAGGAGAGAAACTGCTATGACTGTAAGGAGACGGGCCACTCTATGAGCACCATGTCCTGTCCCAGGTATAGGGAACTGGTGAGGGGAATGGCCAGAGAGGAAAAGGAGAAAAGAATGGGAGAAAAGGCAAACGGCAATGCAGAGGAAATGGGGAGAGCAGACGAGGCGGGGAGAGTACAGAACGCCCGAAAGGAACCAGCTCTAAGTCAAAACGGACCACAGACTGACGCGGATGGCTTCATCACCCCGAACCATAGAAGACAACGCGGCCCACAGGAAGACAAACCCAAACAACCCTAATGTCTACAAGTAATCAGAACACACAACGTAACAAGAAAGATAGTACAGAGCTACGTATTCTGCAGACCAACATGAATGGGAGCTACGAAGCCATGACACTGTTAAACAAAACGCTAGCAGAGAATAACATCGACGTAGCCATGATCACTGAGCCGCACATAAGAAGTATAGACCACCAAAGATGGTTCACGAGTAGAAATCTTAACTCAGTGATCCGCGTCCTACATCAGGAGAAACCCACGAGTAGCGACCATGGTGCAGACTATGTCTCCGTGAAATGGCGGGACATTGTGATAATCGCATGCTACTGCTCCCCTAACAAAGGAGTCGAGCACCTTAACAGCACCCTAAATGAAGTAGGCAGAATACTAAGACAGAACATCAACAGGAAGGTCTTCCTGGCCGGTGACTTTAATGCAAAGTCCGTGGCTTGGGGCGAAACTCAGGACACCCCCCGGGGCCAAAGCTTGGCGGACTTCGTTGCGGCTCACGATCTACACATGGTAAACGTCTTCGGAACGCCGACATGGAGAAGGGGGGCCAGCGCGTCTATCTTGGATCTGGCCTTCTGCAACGGACCTCTCAGGCGCAGCGACACGACATGGCAGATCGGGGACAAGGAAAATCTGAGCGACCATTTCGACATCATTGTCACAATCAGCAACACGAAGCCCACCGATAAGCGTCACTCCGAACTAAAATGGGCAATAACAGATGAAAAGATGAAGAAAGTACCGACCATCGTCAAGAAGACCCTGCAGAACGTTAGAACTCTGACACTAAAAAAACTTGAAAACATTACACACGACATCTGTGTCAAAGCATTCGGAGCGAAGAGGAAATTCACACAGACGCCCATGAAGATCTATTGGTGGAATAGCGAAGTGGCCGACTGCAGAGCACAGTGCAACAGCCAAAGACGGAAGATAACGAGGCTCAAAACGAGAAACCACACGAACACGGATGCACTGGGAGAAGCAACGGACGAGTACAAAACCCTCTGCAAAGCGCTGAGGAAGAGAATAAAGGAAGCGAAAGCGCTCGCCTGGAGACAACTACTCTTAGACATCAACCAGAACACCTGGGGGGACGCCTACAAGCTCGTGTGTAGGAAGCTAAGAACCTTCCCTAAACTCCGGCTGGAACGAGACCAGGCCGAGGCGGTAATTCGTGACCTCTTCCCGGAGGCCCCCCCCACCAGATGGACAAAGCCAACAAAGGAAGGTAGAAAACATATAGATCATACTGCGGTCACGGATGAGGAGCTACGAGGAGCCGCCAAGTGCCTTAAGCCAAAGAAGGCCACAGGACCGGACGGGGTTCCACCCGAGATAGTCAAACAAATGGTTGACGAGAAACCGGCGCTTTTCGCCGCCTACTTTGACGGTCTTATAAAGAAAGGAGAGTTCCCGGCAGAGTGGAGGAAGGCCAGGCTCACGCTGATCGAGAAACCCCAGACTGCCGGTCGGGCAGAACAGACCACCAAATATAGGCCGATTTGTCTGCTAAACGCGTGGGCCAAGCTACTGGAAATAGTCATCCGCAATAGGCTGGGACAGAATCTGGAGGATGGGAAGCTTGCCGACCAACAGTATGGCTTCCGGAAGGGGCGCTCGACGTCAGACGCCCTGGAAAAACTAAACGATATAAACAGCGAGTGCGACAAATTCCGCCAAGGAAAGCGCCGTCTCTGCATGCTGGTGACGATCGACGTTAAAAACGCCTTCAACGCGGTGGGATGGGAAACCGTCATCGACGCGATGTTGGAGAAAAAGATTCCACAGGAACTGATCAACTGCACCAAGAGCTACCTCAGTGAAAGATCCATCAGCTACGAAGGAGTGGTATACAAAATGAGCTGCGGTGTCCCACAGGGCTCAATCCTGGGTCCGACCTTGTGGAATATTACTTATGACAGCGTCCTCCACCTACCGCGGGGGCCGAACGTGCACCTTATAGCATACGCCGACGATCTGGCGGTTGTGGTGCAGGGCTGGAGCGGCGAGCAGCTGGTCAGAGACGCGGAGAGGGCACTCGCGGACATCCAGCGCTGGTTCCGCGAGAAGGGACTGGAAATCGCTTACAATAAGACAGAGGCTACAATCACCAGGGGCAGGAATACCATCCGAGAGCTCTCCTTCAGGTTCGGGCCACACACGATCAGCACTCGTCCCTCGCTGAAGTACCTCGGAGTGGTTGTGGACCGAAACCTGAGATATACGGCGCATGTGACGTATACGGTCTCAAAAGCCGAAAGATCCATCACGGCCCTGAAACGCCTCATGCCAAACATAGGCGGCCCCGTAACACGCAAGAGGAAGATACTGGCGGCGACAGCAGAATCCATCATAATGTACGCGTGCACAGCATGGGCCAGTGTCCTGAAGTACAAGAAATATAGAGACCAACTGCTGGCACTCCAAAGACGGACAAATGTCAACGTCACGTGCGCCTACAGAACGACGTCCTCCGAGGCCCTCTCGGTTATCGCGGGAGTCATCCCGGTGGACCTCCGAATTGAAGAGAGGGTGAGACTGCGCAAGTCAACGAACAACAAGAAGATGGAGAGAGCGGCCACGATGGAAAATTGGCAAGAAAGATGGACCTCCACAACGACAAAGGCGCAGTGGACCAAACGACTGATACCCCACATTGCACCATGGGTGGCAAGAAAGCACGGAGAGACCACATACCACCTCACCCAGTTCTTTAGCGGACACGGGACGTTTGGAGACTACCTCCACAGAATAAAGAAGCGTGCGAACAGCGACTGCCACAACTGTGGGTTGGAAGACGGCCCGGAACATGCGTTCTTCCTGTGCGAACACATTCAAGGCCTGAAGGCAAACATCGAGAGACAGCTGGGATGCAGGTTGACAGTGGAGAGTGCCGTTGAGGTGATGCTGGCGGACGAGGACAGCTGGAAGACGGTGGAGTCATACATCACGGCCATCCTGAAGATCAGAGAGGTGGTCGACAGAGCGATATAATCCAGCGCTAACCACCCGGAATTGATGGATAGAACCCGGAAGGGTAGTTCCGAATCCGGGAATGGAGAAACAGGAGAGGTTTTTAGTGGGTAACCGACGATGTGAGTCCCACACTACCACCGACATTGCACCGTCGTCGGTGGTGTGCATAAAGCATTTTCCTCTCCTTCAACAAAAAAAAAAAAAAAGGTTGGGTTGGGTTGGGTTGGGTTGGGTTGGGTTGGGTTGGGTTGGGTTGGGTTGGGTTGGGTTGGGTTGGGTTGGGTTGGGTTGGGTTGGGTTGGGTTGGGTTGGGTTGGGTTGGGTTGGGTTGGGTTGGGTTGGGTTGGGCTATCATGGTGGACAGAAACCTCCGATACACATCGCATGTCCAGTATGCCACAAAAAAAGCGGAAAAATCAATAACGGCCCTGAAAAGATTAATGCCGAGAATCGAAGGACCAATGGCAAAAAAGAGGAGAGTTCTGGCCTCAACGGCAGAGGCAATAATATTATACGCTTGCACAGCATGGGCAGAGGCGCTGAAATATAAAAAATATCGAGACATGCTGCTGACTCAACAGAGAAGGCTGAACATAAGCATAGCTAGCGCCTACAGAACCACGTCAACGGCAGCCCTGTCGGTCATCACGGGAGTTATTCCCATCGATCTCCTGATCAGCGAGAGGGTTGGGATCAGGAAGGGAGGCGACAGGAAGGTGGAGAGAATTGAAACAATTCAGAGATGGCAAACGCGATGGAATGAGCAGCTGGAAACAGCCCAATGGACGAAAGTCCTTATCCCAGAAATAAGACCATGGTTCGACAGGAAGTTCGGTAATACAAACTATTTTTTAACACAATTCCTTACGGGACACGGCTCTTTCGGCACCTATCTGTCTAAGATCAAAAAGAGGGCCAACAGTTCCTGCCCGACATGCGCAGAGGAGGACAGCCCCAGACACGCCGTCTTCGAATGCGGCAGAGTGCACGAAGCGAAATCAAGGTTAGAGCAACAGATTGGCAGCAACATCCAGCCGTCGAATATAACTAGCCTTATGATACAGAACCGAGAAAAGTGGGAAAAGATAACGGAATACATAGTAGACATAATGAAGGAACGAGAAAGGGAAGAACGCGAGTAACGAAAAGACGAACCAGATAGCAAGATCCCGAGCAGGATGAAGGTCAAAGCCCGCACCGGAGCAGTACCGTCTTGTCTCAACAGGGAAGAGTATTGAGGAGAGGTTTTTAGTGGGTATACGTTTGCAAACGGAGTCCCACACTACCACCGACATTGCACGGACGTCGGTGGTGTGCGTAACGCATTTTCCTCTCCTCCCCAAAAAAAAAAAAAAAAAAAAGGGTTGGGTTGGGTTGGGTTGGGTTGGGTTGGGTTGGGTTGGGTTGGGTTGGGTTGGGTTGGGTTGGGTTGGGTTGGGTTGGGTTGGGTTGGGTTGGGTTGGGTTGGGTTGGGTTGGGTTGGGTTGGGTTGGGTTGGGTTGGGTTGGGTTGGGTTGGGTTGGGTTGGGTTGGGTTGGGTTTTTAACTCAAAGTCCGTGGCTTGGGGCGAGAAGACTGACACTCCACGCGGAAAAGTAATGGCGGACTTCATCTCCGCAAACGACCTTCATCTGCTAAACGAGTTCGGATTACCAACGTGGCAACGAGGGCAGAGCACTTCGATACTCGACTTGACCCTGGCAAACCGACACTTTAAAAGAAGTAGTATAGAATGGAAGGTATCCGAACAGGAAAACTTAAGTGACCACCACGATCTACTGATTAAGATAAAAGACAATAATAATGACATCAAACACCAAAAAAGAGACCGCGAACTAAAATGGTCAATCAACGAACAGAAAATGCAAAAAGCACAAGACACGATCGCACACAGTCTTAAAAACATAAAAACTCTAACACCAAAAAAACTCGAAAACATAACAACTGATATTTGCAACAAAGTGTTCGGCAAAAAAAGGCTGAGGAAAACAGCTATGCCTATGAAGCTGTACTGGTGGTCACAAGAAATAGCAGACCTCAGAGCTAACTGCAACAAGTGCAGAAGACTGCTGACCAGGAACAACGGGAGATATGGGTACGCGGACAACGATGCTACCGAAAAATTCACTGACAGCAAAAAGGCTCTAAGAAAGGCAATAAAAAAGGCTAAGAGCGACGCCTGGCGAAGTCTGTTGGAGGAACTGAACGAAAACACGTGGGGAGACGCCTACCAAATAGCCTGCAAGAAGCTCGGTACTTTCCCAAAGCTGGAACTGACAGACGACAAAGCTGGAGCGATAATCAGAGACCTCTTCCCCGCTGCCCCAAGGGTTGTGTGGACGGTGAACCAGAAAAGCAGCATAAAGAAATCCCACACCCCCCTTTCAATACAGGAAATTGAGACGGTAGGCAGAGAGACAAAGACTGGGAAAGCTCCAGGCCCTGACGGCGTACCTGCCGAGATAGTAAAGAGAATGATCTTGAACAAGCCCACGCTCTTCGCTGAGTTTTTTGATGGACTCCTCAAAAGGGGTGAATTCCCACACCCCTGGACGGAAGCAAACCTGACACTCATTGAAAAACCAAAGACGACAGGCGAACCAGCCAAATATCGACCGATATGCCTTATAAATTCATGGGCTAAAGCATATGAGGCAGTCATCCGAAACAAACTGGTGGCGGACCTGGATGAGGGAAAACTTTCCAAAGAGCAATATGGTTTCCGCAAAAAAAGATCAACAACTCAAGCGATCGAAAGAGTAAACGACATAGCAAAGACCTGCGACCGCTACAACCATGGAAAAAGACAGTTCTGCCTACTAATTACAATTGACGTCAAGAATGCTTTCAATTCGGTTAGATGGGAGCGAATTGTCAACGCTATGCAGCAGAAAGCCATACCCGAGTATCTGATATCTTGCACGAAAAATTTTCTCGCTGAGAGGACAATTAAGCATGAAGGAAAATCATACAAAATGCGGAGGGGTGTCCCTCAAGGCTCGGTCATGGGAGCGACGCTGTGGAACATTGCGTACGACTCCATCCTAGAACTCCCGCGAAAAACGAACACACACCTTATAGCCTACGCCGATGATCTGGCGGTCGTTGTGCAGGGATGGAGCGGCGGACAGATGGTGGCAGATGCGGAGACAATCCTAAGCGATGTGGAGGAGTGGTTCGCGGAGAACGACTTACAAATCGCATTCCAAAAGACAGAAGCTACCATCATCCGAGGGAGAAATACACTCCATGAACTCGAGTTTAACTTTGGCCAGCACAGGATCAAAACACAGCAATCCCTAAAATACCTAGGGGTGGTTGTGGACAGGAACATGCGGTACACGGAACATGTCCTCTACGTCGCTGGAAAGGCGGAGAAGGCCGCGAATGCCCTCAAAAGAATCATGCCGAGGATAGACGGACCACTTGAGAAAAAAAGGAGAATGATAGCACAGACAACGGAAAGTATTATACTGTACGCCTGCATTACTTGGGCCAACGCGATGAAATATGAAAAATATAGAAATATACTTCTCGGAGTTCAGCGACGCCTAAACATACTAACAACGTGCTCCTACAGGACAGTTTCATCGGCTGCCCTCTCCGTAATGGCGGGGGTAATACCAATAGATCTGCTGATAAGCGAGAGGACACGCCTTGGGAATGGTCACAGCAACAAGAAGGAAGAACGCAAAATCACCCTACAGCAATGGCAAGCCAGATGGGATGGAGAACATCGAAAGGCCCAGTGGACCAAAAGACTTGTTCCGGACATAACATCTTGGCACGGTAGGCATCACGGTCAGATCAACTACTATACATCCCAATTCCTTTCTGGTCACGGACCTTACGGCTCATATCTGTTTAGGATTAAAAAGAAGTCAGACAATAAGTGTAACACCTGCAATGTGGAAGACACCCCCGTCCACACGTTCTTTGGATGTGCCAGGTTCTCTAATGAAAAACAAAGCCTCGACGACGAGATTGGACTCGTAACCACCCCCGAAAACATTGCAGACCAAATGATGGAAGAAAGCGAGAAATGGAACATTATAGAGCAGTTCATGACCAAGATACTCAAAACAAAAGATGCAGATAAGTAAGATACTTAGCAAATCCCGGGTGAGTGAAGGATAAAGCCCTTCAAGGCGCTTCCGCTCTACCCAGAAAGGGACTATGAGGAGTTTTTAGTGAGTAAGAATCTCACACTGCCGGCATATGAGACCCTTGCCGGCGCCTAGAGTAGGTTTTCTCCTGTCAAAAAAAAAAAAAAAAAAAAAAAAAAAAAAAAAAAAAAGGGTTGGGTTGGGTTGGGTTGGGTTGGGTTGGGTTGGGTTGGGTTGGGTTGGGTTGGGTTGGGTTGGGTTGGGTTGGGTTGGGTTGGGTTGGGTTGGGTTGGGTTGGGTTGGGTTGGGTTGGGTTGGGTTGGGTTGGGTTGGGTTGGGTTGGGTTGGGTTGGGTTGGGTTGGGTTGGGTTGGGTTGGGTTGGGTTGGGTTGGGTTGGGTTGGGTTGGGTTGGGTTGGGTTGGGTTGGGTTGGGTTGGGTTGGGTTGGGTTGGGTTGGGTTGGGTTGGGTTGGGTTGGGTTGGGTTGGGTTGGGTTGGGTTGGGTTGGGTTGGGTTGGGTTGGGTTGGGTTGGGTTGGGTTGGGTTGGATGCGAAGGAATAAAACGAAAGGCAAGAAAGAGAGAGAGAGCACGATTAAGAGCTGGCAAGAGAGATGGGACGGAGAGAAGGTGAAGGCGCAATGGACGAAAAGGTTGATCGGGGACATACTGGGATGGCTAGGGAGGAGACACGGTGAAACGAACTACTTCCTAACCCAATTCCTGACGGGACATGGCTCAATAGGGAGCTATTTATTCCGGATGAAGAGGCGAGAAAACGACAGTTGCAAAGACTGTGGCATTACAGACACCCCACAACACGCTTTTTTCGATTGCATGGAGAACAAGAAGCAGAGGGATGATATGAATGAAGCGATTGGAAAAGAAGTCACACCGGATAACGTGATAGGGATAATGATCGGAAGCGAGGAAGATTGGAATGTGATTGAGAGTTATGTGATGCATACAGTGAGGGAGAGAGAGAGAAAGGAGTGGGAGAGCCAGAAGGGGAGACGACGAGAATAGTAGGAGGATGTACAGCGGTGATGACAGGATGAGAAGTGAGAGTATAGATGAGCAAGAGCAATAAGAAAAATATCCGGAAGAGGCGAAGATAAGCCCCCACAGGGCATTCCGTTCTCTCCCACAAAGGATGCATCAGGAGAGGTTTTTAGTGGGTAACCGACGATGTGAGTCCCACACTACCACCGACATTGAACCGTCGTCGGTGGTGTGCATAAAGCATTTTCCTCTCCTTCAACAAAAAAAAAAAAAAAAAAAAAAAAAAAAAGGGTTGGGTTGGGTTGGGTTGGGTTGGGTTGGGTTGGGTTGGGTTGGGTTGGGTTGGGTTGGGTTGGGTTGGGTTGGGTTGGGTTGGGTTGGGTTGGGTTGGGTTGGGTTGGGTTGGGTTGGGTTGGGTTGGGTTGGGTTGGGTTGGGTTGGGTTGGGTTGGGTTGGGTTGGGTTGGGTTGGGTTGGGTTGGGTTGGGTTGGGTTGGGTT